>PVJS01014903.1:8998-39558 GCA_004027185.1 Glis glis | reverse complement strand
TCTCTCTCTCTCTCTCTCTCTCTCTACTTAGTGAGGCCCTCCGCAACTTCGTGAGACCCGGTTTCAAAATAAAGTATAAAAAAATAGGGCCGGGGGTGTAGCGCGGAGGTAGAACGCCCCTGGGTTCAATCCCCGGTACCGTAAATAAATAAATAAATAAATAAATAAATAAATAAAACAAAAAAGATGACCAAAAGTAGAAGAATTACTAGGGACTGGGAAGGGTGCCAGGGAAGAGGGATAAGAGTAGAAGAGTAGCTGTACATGATTAATGCAAAATGCATACATTTATGGAAATATAACTGAATCCAATTAATTTGTATAATTAATATATGTTAACTATTACAATTTTTTAAATTCCCAAGTTTTTATTTGTTTGTCTTGTTTTTGTGGTACTAGGTATTGAACCTGGGGCATTTTACCTCTGAGCTAGCCCCCCCAGCCCTATTTTATTTTTATTTTCAAACAGGGTCTGGCTAAGTTGCTGAAGCCAGCTACAAACCTGTGATCCTCCTGTCTCAGCTTCCCAAGTATGAGGATTGTAGGCATGCGCCATCACACCTGGCCCCATTTTATTTTTTAATGAGAAAGAATGATGGACCAAAAAGGTTCACCAACTATTCCCAATTATGTGTTGACAATATTCTCACAGATAGATCAATTTCTTAGGAGATTAGTGTGATTCTGTCTCTAAGAGTGAAAACTGTCATCTACCGGGCTTTGGGGATGTGTTAAGCCTTGTAGTAAGGACTTAACAGATGCTAATTTATTTAATCCTCCGTTATTCTCTAAAGCGGATACTACTATCCCCATTGTCCATATTTGTTTAAAACCTGAGAGATAAAGAAGCTAAGTTGTGATCCTACAAGTTCTTTAGTAGGTTGTGGTTTAGAGTTGCAGACTTTTTTACCTGATTCCAATTACTGGTCCCTTAGCTAATCAATACCTTGACAAGATTCTGATACTGTGAACGTGGCGATGAACCTCAGCTGCTATGGGTTTGTCTTGGCGCTTGGCATCCTTTGCAACTTCTTGCACATTGAGGTATTTTTTTTCACAGTGCCCCACCGTGCAGTGTATCCTCTAATTTCAAAAGCTGTCTTCATCATCCACCTCTTTAGAAATGACTCTTCTCACCAATCTCTATTCCTGGGGCATTTGGGCCTCTTAGTTCCTGGAAAAACCTTAATTCTCTCTTGCTCAAATACCTTAATACCATTCACAGATTCTAGAAAGTTCTATTCCTAGCATCCTTTCCCCCACATGTCCTAAATAACTAAAATTCTAGATCACATCAGATTCTTTTTTCTACTTGTTCATTTATCACCACTCTCTTCCAGTTTCCAAATACCACAACAGCTGAACTCCATTCTGATTCCCAACACAGAGTGAAGATGAGTAACAAAAGTTTATAAAAAAGGAGTAGGAGTCAAATAGGATTCTCTCTCTCCCTCTCTCCCTTCCTCCCTCCCTCTATACTCTTTCTCCTTCTCTTCCTCTCCAAGTTAGAGCCCTTAGGACTCACAGCTTTTGTAAAGCAGGGGAAAGTAATGTTTAATGTTTTGTTTAAGAAAGAAGGAAACTTCTCTCTCCACTCTTGTTAAGCTCCAGGTAACAATCCAAATTAAAATAAAAATTATGTAAACCAATCCCTGAAGTACAGGAAATAATAAGATCATCAAAAAGTTGAGAATAACCTCTTTGATTTCTTGCTCACATATAACCACCTATAATCAAGCTGATATAAACACTTTTTGAAAAATTGCTTTAGCCTTCATGCATCGATTACCTGGAGGAAAGAAATTTGATTCCAGATTAAAAACATTTAGGATTTTAATTTACTACGTTCCGGCTGGTTACTACTTTCCGGCTGGTTTTGACCCTCAGGTATATACTTCAGTATCAAGTTAAACAAGACTAGTGGAGCATGTTTTAGACATGTCCAAACATAGATCAAAACAACCTTTCTCAACCCAAAAAGGTAAACAAACCTAAAGATAATTCACAAAATGAGGGTCAAGAGTTAATATGAATGTCAGTAATTTCATGGACTCTGGGCATATTTTATTATTTCTTCATTCAACAGAAGACTTGCCAAGGCCTGATGGAGATGGAAAATCCCTACATTCCACCTGGAAATACATGAAGAAAGGAGTTAATAAAAGGAAGAATAAGTGAAGAATAGAGAGAAAATTATAGCAGATCTCTGTATTACAATTCAGAATATGACAAAAATATGGGAACCACCACATGCATTCATTAATTTCTACTTAATCTGAGTTTAGTAGCTTCATGTTTTGAGTGCTAAGATAAGTAAAATATTTTTTCTTTCGTTTTGGTGTCTGGAAATGGGCCTACTTGGCAATAAGTTCCATAGAGTACAGACAGGATCAAGCAGGCTTTCTTAAAAAATTAGTTGATTTTGGCAGAATACTGGGTATGCTGCACCAGTTGCTTACCAGTCTGTAAGTGTAATGATTAACATTTGGCTTCTTGTTCTTTCCTTTACTACTGGGACTTTTTAGCCTTTGATCACCTTTCTATTTAAACCACTGCTCTTTAGAAATTCCACAAATTATTCACACATACTACATTTGATTTTTTCTTTCATCTCTCTTTCTCTCCCATTATTTCTTCTATCCATTAGCTAATATTTACTGAATTATTCAGTTATTTTTGAAGACTGCCCTAAGGTATAATGTTATCTCAATTCTATTTTTCTTCACCAAAAGCCATATAGATAATGCTGAAATTTGCTATAAAACACTTGGTCTTTGTTGTTTTTCTTTAATGTAGAAAATTATCTTGAAAATGATATCAGATATAATTTATTTCCCATTATGAAAATGGAAATTTAGTTCATACCACTTTCCAAATACACACACTTCCCTATCTTCCATCTATTTTCCATTTTATTTTTTAATTAATTAATTTTGTGGTACTGGGGATTGAACTCAGGGGCATTCTACCTTTGAGCTACAACCCCAACCCAGTTTTAGTTTTTGTTTTGAAACAGTGTCTCACTAGGCTGCTGAGATTCTTGCTACATTACTGAGACTGTCCTCCAACCTGCCATCTTCCTGTCTCAGCCTCCCAAATACTGGGATTAGAGGTGTGAGCCACCATGACAGGCTCATTTTCTAATTTTAGATGAGACTTTTAAGTTGGCATCCAAGGTTTATCTTCTTTTGACAATAACAATATTTTTCATAGATGAGTCACATGATATAGTAGAAAAAAATTTTCTTTCCTTGAATAATTTTTTTTTTTTTTGCGGTACTGGGGATTGAACACAGGGGCATTCTACCTCCGTGCTATGCCCCCAGCCCTATTTTTTTATACTTTATTTTGAAACCGGGTCTCACGAAGTTGCGGAGGGCCTCACTAAGGAGAGAGAGAGAGAGAGAGAGAGAGAGAGCACGCGCGAGCTGAGTCTGGCCGCGAACTCGGATCCTCCGGTCTCTGCCTCCCAAAGTACTGGGATTACAAGCGTGCGCCACCACGCCTGGCTCCTTGAGTAATTTTTATATAGTTTTCTTACAATTAATGGTTACTAATAATAGTCATATTTTGGTCTTTTTTCTTTTCAGTTTCTTATGTGTGTGTGTGTGTGTGTGTGTGTGTGCATGGTACTAGTAATTGAACTCAGGGGCTTTCTACCTCTAAACTACATGCTCAGACCCATTTTATTTTGAAGTAGGATCTCACTGAGTTATCAAGGGCTAGCCTCAAACCTGCAATCCTACTGTCTCAGCCTCCCAAGTACTGGGATTATAGGTGTGCACTACCATGCCTGGCTAGTTTCTTAATCTACAAAGAATGCATTATTATCTGCCAAACCATATCTTGATTTCTGTCTGAGATAATATAGTCTAAATCTTTCTCAAATATGAACAGTGAGCAATCATACGAAAAGTTTGTTTTCCATGGTTACAGAGTTGCTTAAGATCTATTTATAGGCCCTCATTTCATCCCTGTGTATGTATGTATGTATATATATAATCCTATTTTATTTTATTTTAGTGGAGTTTTAGGGAGAAGTTTGCATAAATGTGTTTTCAATCAGCTGTGTTTAATCACAAGTCTACTGTACCCTGAAATTGTCTTTAGCACATAATTTAGCGCTCATCACAGCTGTGTGTAATGTTGTTTTGTATGATAATGTCTTACTCACTATTGGCTTTGCTTTTATAATATGGAGCAGTGAGTTTGTTTTATATTTTCTTTGGATCTACGTTTATACACAGCACAGTACATTTTGCAGTCTGGACACTGTAAATTCTTGTTGTTGGCAATCAGCACAGCAGTCAATCAATTCTCCTGCCATTATTTGAACCCAAAATGTAAGAAATAAGAGGGGTCATGGTAAAGCCATTCTTAATAAAAGTCTAGTGCAAAAGCTAAATTCTTCCTAAGTAAATATAAATATTTACTTAAAATATTTATATTTTATGCATTTTCCACATAAATATGGATTTCTAAAATGCTTCATGAAAAATTACATGGAAAAAGGAATTTGTAATGTCCTAACATAAAACAATTAAGCTAATTTTATCTTTAAGTAATTTGCCATGGAGCTGATTTTCCACAGGATAAATTGTTCTGCTATGGAGTAACATTTTTTGAAATCAGGCTAAATACAAAAAGGAAAGATTAAATATAAATTTTCTTCACAACTTGTTTCTTGAAGTAACAGGGTATAGGGGAGAAAAATAATATATTTTCCTTACCCATTGCAAAGTTCATGGCTAAGGCTCAAAAGATAGATTAACAAGGCAAAAGCAAATAAGTTTATTTAACATGAGTTTTGTGTGACATGAGAGCCTTTGGAACTGAAGACCAAAGAGACAGGGAAACCTGTGTATTTTTATAGACAGTCACACAGAGTATGACTGGAAGACAGCAGCAGGATATGTTCTAGAGGTAATACATTAGGAGACTGGGGAAGGCTTGTTTGTTCTGATTCTTCTTGGCAGACATCTCTTTGTGAGTTTCTGTCCCTCTGGGTATAGGGTAGGTCACCTTTCACATGAAGGTCTTAAAGGGGAGAAGGGCAGAGAGGGGTCCTTTTAGATTTTATGACCTCCTTTAGGGCAGAAGAAGGAGGGGGTGGTGAGAGTGGCCTTATATTCCTGCTGTTTTCTCAAATACCAAGGTGCCATATGTTGTCCTTAACCCTGTCAAGAATCAGCCTTTATAAAAAGAATAAACTTAGAACTTCATGTGTCAATACAGAAATATAAATTTACCCTGTTTATAAAATTTTCTAGTCATACTTGGAAGAAAATAATTTTTCTTTAAATACAAAAACAATTTAAATTTTAAAAGAAAAGTATTATAAGTGAGTTGCTTTATGAATTCCCTATAGTTTTTCACAGAAATACAGTCTTCTAGTCACTTATTTCACTTATTCTATGATATTTTAGGTCAAGTTGAAAGAATTTTAGAATGTAAAAATGGAAGCAAATGCCAAAAAGTATTGTATTTTCTACCCTTTAATCTTTTAGAATTTTTAATCTAATTTTCTTTTCCGGGGCTTTAGATTCATTACTGCAAAATATATTAGCAGCAACTTCGTACATTTTTTCTTAGAATAATTCTTGTAAGTAATATTGTCAAGTTGTTACATCAAGTAGGATAATCTTTTTTTCTCTGGATTTTTTAACCTGGGAAACACTACAAATAACAGGAAGATACAAACTGGGCACAGAGGCACATAACTGTAATCCCAGCTATTCAGGAGGCTGAGATAGGAGGCTCAAAAGTTCTAGGCCAGCCTGGGCAATTTAGGTAGGCCTTGTCTCAGAATAAAAAATAAAAAGGGCATGGGAGAGCACCCCTGAGTTCAGTCTCCAGTACTGGAGAGTAGAGGGAGTAGGGAAGAAAGAGCCATTTCAGAGAGAGAGAGAGAGAGAGAGAGGAAGAAAGAGCCATTTCAGAGAGAGAGAAAGAGAGAGAGAGAGAGAGAGAGAGAGAAGAGAATGGATTGGAATTCACAATCTTCTACTTTTCCACATTCATACATATATGTCACCTATTCTTCCTTGAATACTCACTCCCCATATGTCACCAACAGAACCTGATGATAAAAAATGAATTAATCTCTTTCCTTGGTAAGAAAGAATACCAGACAAAATGAGTTTGGAGCATCTTAGAGAAGGAAAACATGCTTAGATCTTGTTGAGAGTCTGAAATTTGGTTTAAAACTAGTCCTTTGATATAGGGAAATGAGGAGATGTTTGATTAGGAATAAATAAGAATCATTATATAGCATTTTGGAATTGTTGGCTACACAACAAGGTGTGTTAATGACAGAGATCTAGGAGTTTTAGGACTTAAGCTGTCTGTTAATATTTTTTCTAATGAGTTGATGGGTCTTTCAGAAAGTTCTAATAATGAACAATAAACACTATTTGCCCGAGTGAGATTCTCTTGCAATAGCAGTCATGCCACCCAAGACAATGCATAAGGCCATAAGCTGTGTGTGTATGTGGGGGGAGGGGAGGTAAGTACAACAGATTGTTTCTCAGCTTTCAACTAGAGCCATGATCTGTCTTGGGGAAGAGGAATCCAGGTTTCTCCAGGGTAGAGGGAGGGGTGGGAGACAAGAGCGCAGCAGAAGCCCAGAGGCACCTTGCTCCTGAGGTCTTTCCAGTCCCCTCAGTTCAAAGTAGCCAGCCTGTCAACTTTCCATACTTCTGGGTATTGCAGTCTAAGTCATGGCATTCTTAATGTATTTGTCTTCCCACAATTTGCCACCTCTACTGAATCAAAGTCTTTTAGTCTTGTCCCTTCTCTAAAGCTGAATTGTTCTTTGTTGAAGATGCTATATAAATTATAGCTCTAAAAAAATCTCTTTGAGAATTTCCACCTTACTTCCTGGGTTTCTCCCATGTATATCGGAAATATACATGTTAGTAAACATCTGCTTTTCTCTTGTTAACCTGTCTAATCAGTGATAGGGATTCCAGCTGAGAATCAAAGAGATAGAGGAAAATTATTTTTCCTTCCCTACAATGGCCATAGTAGTCGATTTTTTTGTGATTTATTATAAGAGCTTTGGCTTTTACTAGAGTTGGGAAGCCACTAGAGGTTTGGTGGCAAAGATAGATCTGGTTTATATTTAAACATGATTATACTGGCTGCTAGGTGAAGACTAGACTGGGTGAAAGGCAAATATAAAACTGGGGAGACTAATTAAGACTCCATTGTGATAATCTAAATAAGAATCAAAAGCATCTAGATTTGGTAGGTTGGAGGCACAGATTGAAAGACAATGTCAGTGCCTGGAAATATTTTAAAGATAGAGCAGATGAAATTTGCCAATAAACTATATGTATTTATATGAGAGAGAGAGAGAGAGAGAGAGAGAGAGAGAGAAGAAGAAGAAGAAGAAGAAGAAGAAGAAGAGAAGAAGAAGAAGAAGAAGAAGAAGAAGAAGAAGAAGAAGAAGAAGAAGAAGAAGAAGAAGAAGAAGGAGAAAACAACGGCGACGAAGTTACATATTTCCTGTGTCAATTCCTGTTTTCAGGTCAAGTAACTCCAGGACTGATAATTTGCTATTAGATTTTACATCATGGAAGTCATTGGTAATGATGGCAAGAGCTATATTAGGTGGAAGAGATAAAATCTGGATCAAAGTGAGTTCAAGAGACAAAGTTTGGTGATGAATTGGAGAAAGTCAGTATAAATAACTTGTAAGGAAAGCAAAGAAATAGGGTCATAGAGGAAAACTGTAAGAGTGAAGATATTATAGCACATTTTTAAGCTGATAGTCTTACAGGAAAAATAATTATGAAAAGGAGAGAAGAAGAAAATTGCTGGATTGATGACCTAGAGAAGTGAGCAGAATGAGTTTTAGCAGATAAGTTAAGGGGCTGGTGTTAAATTGGAGCCTAGAGAATTCCTCCACTTTAACAGGACTGAAAGAATAAGTGAGCACTGATGTGGGCATGCAGAAGATGTGGGAGAAATTTTCTGTCTCTCTTTTTTAACAAAATAAGAAGGAAAATCATTAGCTAAAACATTGATTTCACCCATGGAGATTTTTGGGGAATGAAAATGAGAAGAGTGAAAAGAGAAATGAACTACTGTAGAATTGTCAAGAAGGATTATAATAATAGACCATGACATCTAAGTATTTAAGGGGGGAAAGGCTGTGAAGGGGTGATAGTCCATGTGCTAGGCAGCATTGTATCTCTGTGACAAAATGGCTGAGGAAAACAAGGAAGGAAAGATTTATTTTGGCTTATAGTTTCAGACTTTCAGTCCATGGTCAGCTGACTCCATTGTTGCTGAGCCTTAGTTGAGAAAATACATCATGGAAGAAGGGCATAGTGGATCAAAGCTCCTCTCATGCAGTCAAAAAGTGCAGAGAGAGAGAGAGAGAGAGAGAGAGAGAGACAGAGACAGAGACAGACAGAGAGACCTGAGATAAGATCTAATCCTCAAGGGCATGCCCCAAGGACCCATTCCCTTCACCTAGGTGCCACCTCTTACAGTTTTCACCACCTTCCAGTAGTCCATTCATCTGTGAATCTACAAATGAGATAATCTAGAAGAGGTTAGACCCCTCATAAACCTCTTCCCAAAAGCTCCACCTCTGAACTTTGCTGCATTGAAGACCAAGCCTTTAACACATGAACCTGGGGGCACAGTCCAGATCCAAATTATAACAGTTCACTTGAGTAGGTATTGCCAATTCCTTGAGGGAGCAGAGGCTGGATTATCTCTTTTCTTTTCTGCCCAGAAGTTGTATGGGCAAGAGTGATAGTTTTTCTAAAGTCTCACAGAAACAATAAGACCTAATTCTTCACTATGCTATGTTGGCATAATTAAGACACTCATTCCACAAATCAGTTCCACTGTAAAGAATTTTCTCCTAGATAGTTGTCATTGCTGAATTTAGCTATCATCTCATCTCCACTCGATTTATGCAATATATATATTAAACACCTGATTTGTACTTTGCTTTGTTCTAGAAACTGAGCACAAAACACACTAATTCCTGCTTTCTTGGAGCTTCCCCAAACCCTCCACACCACCCCTCCAGGAACAGATGATTAACAAAGAAAATCTTAAAGGGACAATTACTATAGAGAAATATATGACACGGAGATAAAAGAAGGTATGTTAGGTGAAGTACAATAATAAGACAGTTAAAGAGGATATAATTTAGGAAACAGATGTGAAGAAAATTAGTCATGAGATAGCTAAAGAAAGAGTGTATTAATTTCAGGAAAATCAAATGCAGACTCATGGGGGTAGGTGAGTTTACCAGATTTATTTGGGGAGCAGAAGGAGTCCATGGGATTGGAGAAAAAGTATAGGTTGTTCTGGTTTGTACCTGAAATGTCCTCCAAATGCTCATGTGTTGAAGACTTAGTCCCCAGTACAACAATGTTGGGGGAGGGATTAGGGGAAGTGGTTGGACCATGAGGGTTCTGACCTCATCAGTGACTTAATCTATTGACAGCTGAATTGACTATGGGAAGTAGGGCATGGTTGGAGGAAGTAATTCATTGAACACATGCCCATGGGGATTCTATCTTGCTCCAGGTCCCTTCCTCTCTCTCTCTCTCTGCTTTCCAGTGCAATTAGCTGAGTAGCTTTCTTCTGCCATGTCATTCCTACATGAGGTTCTGCCTTATCTCAGGCCAAAGCAATAGAGCCAGTTAACCCGGACTGAAACCTCTGAGGCCATGAGTCAAAATCCATCTTTTCTCCTCCAGGTTGTTTGTGTCAGATATTTTGGTCACAGTGGCAAAAAGCTGACCAATACATAGGTGATAGAGGCAAATGGGAGGAGAACTCATAACTCATTGCCTTTTCGCTATGAGTGAGACAAGAAGCCAGGGGAGCTTTGAAGGAGATTGGGAATGATGGCCAGAGATACATTTTAGAAGAACCACTCTGGTTGCTATACCAAGAATGCATTTGCCTTACATTAGGAGGTTGTGAGATATTTTTATAAACCAATGTATCACCATTGAAAAGTCTAATAACAAAGAAAAAAATCTTCTTGAAAATCTAAGAAATCTGGGCTGGAGATAGATAGTAGTTCAACCATTAATGATTCTTTGAGAGTTAACTGTCTTTAGATCAACATGTTACTAGTTTTGGATGCTCCAGGAAATCCAGTAAAAATAAACAAGTGCTCATGCTCTATTTCTTTGACATTGAATATGAGAATGCACTATGTTTTGGGTAAATTTCTGGAGGGATAGTAAGCCATACCCAGCAGTTGAAAAACAACTGTGCTATACTAGTTATAATACTGATACCACAGGCCAAGAAGGAATGGGGACATTAATCTCTTTAGTCCCCTTTCCTATCTCTTAGAAATTTATGCTTTGGTAAATTCCTAAATTCTTTCCAAATTCTTGGAAAATTTTAGGTGGGGAAAGACTAGAAATCCAATACCTAGATGCAGTGAGGTCCTTGAGGTATTAACTGGGGAAGACATTGAAATGCAGGTGTTTTTTTTAAATTGGTACTACAGAAAATTCAGGTAATAGGCTCTAATACATTTCATTTCATAAAAATCATATTTTATATACAAAGCATTAACATAAGAATATTATAATTTGAATCATATATAATAAAAGCAGGAGCTTAATATATAACTTATAAAAATCAAATCTAGACATTTGTCGATGTTTGAGTCCTAGCCTAGTTGTGTTAACTGGGTAAAGACAAATTCTTTCACCAAGCCAGCATTATGTCATATGCAAATTAATATATTTAAAGTTATAATAAAGATTATTTTTTTAAATATATGTGAAGATATATTATAAACTGCTAACTTCCATAAACATGGTAAAGTAGGGAAATACTCTATAATTTTTCTATTTTCTATTTTCCCTACTAAGCCCTTATCTCTACTAAAGGGAATTAAAAATTAGTATATATTTTATTCCTATTTCTATTCATTTTCCTTGCCATGGTGAAGTTACAAATAAGGAATAATAAAAAAGAACAAAGGTAGGAAGAGTAAACAGCTGTTTGATTGCCATGATCCATGTGAATGATTTAGATACTGGTTATTAGCAGAAGAGTCATTGCCTGAGCTCCAGAACTTCTTTTGAATACCCCTCTTGCATCTCTGGCACATACAGTCAAGGGGAATATCACATATCTGGTTTATAAAGTAAAATCTGAGAACCAGTGATTTGATGTGTATGTTTGGGAAGAAGATTCTTTATAGCTGGACAATATACTACTTGGATCATTAAGAGTGATACTAGACATATAATACAAGAGTTTCATTTACCATAAAGCTTATTTCAAACCCGTCATCCTCCCCTCTTAAAACATATGCCATTGTTTGAATGTCTTACAACTCCCTTTATTTTCAGATCGTTCTTTCTGTTTCCAAGTTAATGGATTTTCTATTCACTAGAGACATTCAAGCAATTCCAGTTATTGCTGTGTAACAAACCACGCCATACTTAGTGACATTCATTTTATTCTCATAGGTTCTGTGGGTCAGGAATTCAAGGCACAGCTGGGGTGACTTGTCTTCTGACGTTTTCATGGCTACCTCATGAAGCACAAGGTCTTATTTGGGAATTGTGAATAGCTGGGGTGACCCAAGTGGTTGAGGATTAGACTCATCAGATTCCCATAACAGGCATTAAATCTGGGCTCAGTTGAGAATGTTGACCTATGTAAGACTTTTTTACATGGCTAAGCTTTTTACAGGATAACAACTAGATTCAAAGAGTAAGTTTGCACACAGCAAATATCCAAAGAACTTGGATGAAGTTGCATTGACTTTAATGGCCTAATGTCAGAAGCCAACAGCCTTTCTCTCTTAGTTGAAGCAGTCACTCTCTTGCCATGAATGCAGAGGATGGGCCCTAGACCTTGTCTCCTGATGAGAGAAGAAACAAAAATTTGTAGCTAATAAAAAAATACTACCTAAGCTATGTATAAGTCTAAATGTAGCACATAAACTACTTACTGAATGTATGCGTAAGAACATGTATATTTTGTTCACTGTTGAGTATTTTCCTATCATCCATTTTATTCAACAGTCTACACACTTCAGGGGTTATAAATCAATATATTTTACCAGAGGAACTAACAGGTCTAAGAGAACCCAGGCTTAAGTCATACAGTATGTAGCATTTCTCTGGATACAGGATTGTTTCTGGGAAAAGCATGCATAACAATTGAGATCACTGGGATGCATTTTCAGAGTCTTTGAGATGTTATCTTATTTTGTCTCTCAGCTTCTGAAGACTATTATTTTAAGGCTTATTCTGCTGTGGCCATTTTTGATAACAGCTTGTTAAAGCAATATGTAGAGCTAAGTAGAGCAAAGAGATTCACGTACAAGTGAAGTCAGAGCTTTAATGGAACCAGCTCTGTTCTGAGCCCTCTTGTACGCTTCACTTCCATTGCACCCTTACACCATAAATGTAATCCATTGCTCAGCCACATTCAGCTGGATTGTGTTTGTGTCTACAACCTGTGTTCAGAAGCATCACTAATGACATTCTGTCCATACAAAACAGGGACATTAAATATAAAGATTGAATCCCAATCCTCTTAATGTTTTATCTGTTAATCCATTTATGCTTTTATTAATGAACTCTTTAAATTTGTGTGCTTCTAAAACTGTTTCAGTTAGAGAATGTTGGAAACTGACCAATGAAAACCAACAATCCAAATAATTTCTCAAACACAATAATTGATCTTTTTGGCTCATCTTTGAAACTGTATTCTACAAGCTTCTTTTTAAAGTATAATTATGAATTATCCAAGATTCATGTATCATAAATAAATTGATGACTTCCTTTTTGGCCTTCATGATCCAGATAAAACATGCCTTTTGCCGGGCGTGGTGGCACACGCTTGTAATCCCAGTACTTTTGGAGGTGGAGACCGGAGGATCTGGGTTCGCGGCCAGCCTCAGCTCTCTCGCTCTCTCTCTCTCTCTCTCTCTCTCTTTCTCTCTCTCTCTCTCTGTCTCTCCTTAGTGAGGTCCTCTGCAACTTCGTGAGACACGGTTTCAAAATAAAGTATAAAAAATAGGGCCAGGGGCCTAGCGTGGAGGTAGAACACCCCTGCGTTCAATCCCCGGTACCGCAAAAAACAAAAAACAAAAAACATGTTTTTTGTTCCCATTTAAAGTTTCAGCAAGCCCCCTTATGTGAATACTTCTATTATATGGCTTGCACTGGTGTGTGTGTGTGTGTGTGTGTGTGTGTGTGTGCGCGCGTGCCTCCCATTATATTGTGAGCACTTCTGGAGTTAATCTTTTTATTCTGGTACATGGGAGATGCTTAGTAGATTGCTGAATCAATGAATGAATGCCTAGGTAGAAATCAGAGTAAAGCACATGAGTAATAGTGGATGAGTAACATAACCAAACTCTTTTGATTATCCTGTATAGAGTGACATTTTTTAGGATAATCTGGTAGTTATATTTTTGATACCCTATTATATGGCAGAATATGAAATAAAGTTTATTCATAATGATTGCTTAATTATGCACACTTGAAACATGTGAGGCTTAATTAATGATTGTTGGTATTAAATCATCCAGATAAAATACATGAGCTTCCAAATTATGCTAATCTTATGCATAGGTACATTATTAGTATAAGCAATTTATTATTTTTTCTTGACTTATTTTTTCCCAAAGTACCTCAAGATTCAAATGGTAAAATATTATTATAAATACCTCAGCTCATTTTAAAAAGAAAGATGTAAAAATAATGTTAAACCCTCTTTAAAATATTTCACTTTCTGCCGGGCGTGGTGGCACACGCTTGTAATCCCAGTACTTTGGGAGCGGAGACCGGAGGATCTGGGTTCGCGGCCAACCTCAGCGCGCATGCGCGCGCGATCAATCGATCGATCTCTCTCTCTCTCTCTCTCTCTCCTCTCTTCTCTCTCTCTCTCTCTGTCTCTCTCTCTTTCTCTCTCTACCTAGCGAGGCCCTCTGTAACTTCATGAGACCCAGTTTCAAAAATAAAGCATAAAAAAAAAATAGGGCCGGGGGCGTAGCGCGGAGGTAGAACGCCCCTGCGTTCAATCCCCGGTACCGCAAAAAAAAAAAAAATTCACTTTCTAATGGAGAGAGGCATGAGTAGGAGACATGGGATTGCGAGGCTAGGTAAAGCAACAGAACATTCTGATTTAAAAAGCAATGCTCTATGACCTCGAACAACTTCTTGAATTCTTTTATGACAAAATGATGGTAAGTACATTTGGAAGGTTAAATTGCTTTTAAGTCAAATTGTTACAGTCATTTAATATTGGGAATGTTAACATAGGATTCCATATTTTATACATGTATACATGCTCAATTATAATACTTAGAAGCCAAGTATGGTGGTGCATGCCTATAATCCCAGTAGCTGGGAGGCTGAGACAGGAGGATTGCAGGTTTGAGGATAGCCTCAGCAACATAGTGAAACTTTCAGCAATCTGGTGAGGCCCTGTTTAAAAAAAAAATTAAAAAAGGACTTGAGGGTGTAGCTCAGAGGTAGAATGCCTCTGGATTCATTCCCACTACCACACACACACACACACACACACACACACACACACACACACATTATATATATACATATATATAATATTTGGAAATTATCATTTATAATTCCTTATTTTTCAAAGTGGTCTTTGGATATGCATGTATGCCTCTATCACCCTGAACTTCATCAAGATGTGTGATTACAATGCACCAATAAAAAATGAAAAATATTTTAAGATGAACATTTTATTTAATAATGATGGCATTTTTAAAATATTTGGCAAGAACACCTTTAGCATATATCCCTTTCCCTACCACATACACAGATGCCATTTTTTTGCATTTCAGTTATAATTAATTTAAGAATGGAAGTTGAATATTGTTTTAATGTTTATTAACTTGATTATTATTCCTGCAGGACAATTATAAATTCTGCAAAAAGCACTAGATTTGAAGGAGGGTCCATATATATATACTCTATTCATATATCCCTGTTGTGAATTTCAGCAAATTTCATAGTTTTTTAGAACCTTGGTTTCTCATTTGTCAAAAGAGATTAAAAAGCTGGGCATGGTGGCACACACTTGTAATCCCAGTCCTGAGAAGGATGAGACAGAAGGATCACAGGTTCGAGGCCAGCCTCAGCAACCTAGTAAGATTCTCAGAAACCTAGCAAGTATGTGATGGTTAGTCTGGGTTGTCAACTTGACTGGATTATGAAACACCTAAGGTCATTTTGGTGTGCTGATGAGATGATTGGCTTATGTGAGGACAGATTGAAGGGGAAGTCCTGCCCTGAGTGTGGGCAGCACTGTTCTGATAGGCACGGGACCGGGATAAAGAGGAGAGAGCTGCGTGAATGCGTCCTTGGTTCTTCCTGAGAAAAGCATGTCTGCTCTCACCTGGGATCTCGGCCTTTGAACTGAACTTTCACCATAATTTCTGCAGAGAGTTTCCAGGCCTTTCCATCTTGGACTGGGACTGCATGATCAGTCACTCCTATTCTGAAACGCCAGCTGTTGGACGTCTTGAGCAGCTGCTGGTTCCTCGGCTCTCCACGTGCAGGCGGCCACTCAGGACTATACTGCTTTGGACTGTAAGTTGATTTGATAAACCCCCTTTGACCATATACACATCCTGTGAGTTCTGTTACTCTAGTGAATGGTGACTAATACAAGGTATACAATAAATAACTCATTTTTTTAGTTATCTTTTTAGTCACAATTTTTTTCTGATGGTATTCCCCACAATAGCTATTCTGAATGCCTTTCATTTCCCAAGTCCTTACTGATATGTTCATAATTTTGTCTTGGAGGCTCCAAAACAAAACTTATATTAAGAAACATTAACTTCATTCACTGCATTATTTCTTCCCCACCAAAACCAAAGACACACTCATTTCTACACACTAAACAAAGAGGCATTCTAGAAAGGATGTATTCAAAACCTGCACAGAGAACAGATAGATATGTTGAATATATGATAGCTAAATTCCTTTATTGTGGAAAATACAAAGTAGAATATTAGTTAGGCATTCCATATAAAACTCAGGTTTTTATTAGGCTGGTTTAAAATTATGCCCCTTCCCTATGTTCAGAGCTACACTAGTCTGGTAGCCAGGGCAAATCCTTCTGCAGGACTCCTATATATAGTAAGGACTAAATTCATTCCAAAAACAGGTGTGTCAGCACCATTCTCGCAGCATAACCCCACTTAATCTTATAAAAAAAATAAGTCAGCGAGTGTGTGTAATTCACTAATATGGTCACCCTCCTGGAACCGGGGGCTGGCACGGAGCCCAAGGGGACTCCCTAGGCTCTGATTCTGAAGCTGATAGGTATCAACCCCGCCAATATGCAGGGGCCTGGGCCCACATTGATCCCTGTGTAGGCTCTGGAGCCCAGTACTAACAGCCCTGTCCACCCTGGCCAGTCTGAGGCACCAGAGGAGGATTTGGGTTTCAACCAATGCTCTCCAAAGTGCAGGTGACCCCTGAGGTGCAGGTCAGAGAAAGATGCCCTCCTTGCTCAGGTTACCTCTGTTAATTCCTTCAGCTGAGCAGGCTATACAAGTCACTTGACCCGGAAGCATGAAAAGCTTTGCTTTACTCGAACTTGAGGAGCTCAGAGATTTTCGCAAATGAAGACGAATTTCTAAAAGCTCAAATCATTAACTTAAAGGAAACAGGTGATTATGTCAAAGACCTGAATTAAAAAAAATACCTGTCTTAGTCTTGACTTGCTAAAAAGAAAGCACCATTGATGGAGTGACTTAGTAAATACTAAACTTATTTTTAACAGTTCTAGAGGCCAGAAGTCCAAGATTAAGGTGCGGTTGGGTTTGGGTGAAGGCTTTCTTCTGCATTGCACACCATTGGCTTTTGTTGTATCACAGCAGAAAGAACTCTCTATAGGTTCTCTTTTATAAAGGCACTAATCCTATTAATTAGAGCTCTACCCTCATAACCTTATTACCTCCCAAAAGTCCTACCTACTAATATCATCACACTGGGGTTTAGGATTTCAACAGGTAAATTTGGGAGGACAAACATTCAGTCTATAAGAATACTTACAGTGAAAACATGGAGTGTGTTAGGCTTCCTCGCCTCCTTCTGGTGAAGGCCACTGTTGTATGAAAAACAGCTAAGCACGTCCTTGAGGATTATGTTGTCTCATGGAACTCTGTGCTCTGGCCACTTGCCATTTTTGTTCTGATTCAATACCTAAACTGGACTGAAACAGTCCAGATGTGCTATGGGGAAGTCTCCATGCAGAGGTCCCATGTGCCCAGTTAGCCCTCACTGGGTCCTGGAGACCTAGACCCCCTACTTCAGCTTGCTGCAACTGGAATAAAGCCATGTCTCATTCCCCCTCAGTGCCTCGCTTCTTTTATGGATGGACTAGTTTGAGCCCGCAACTGCCCATCCTTGGTTGGTTGTACAACACCTGACATAGTTACTGGTGGGATCTGACACTGTCTGGTATGGAGCCCTCTACCCTAGAGGGAGGGATGGAGGGCTTGCCAACATCCAGTGAGTGGTACTAGGTAGCCAGCCCCTTGAGGTCATGGGCACCCACAGAGACATGGCCTGAAGTGGATAGGAGTCCCATTCAGCTTTACAAGACTCTCCAGCAACTGGGAGAGTCCTTTGATAAGCACAGTCTCCATGCGGCAGCTGGGGTTATATGACTGGTCTTTCTCACAGCCCTATGTGTGGAGACTGATTGTGCCTGTAAGAAGCAGTTCATGCATCAAAACTCCAAGAGGAGTTGGAAGTAGAAAAGCAGCTGCAGCAGACATTGAAAGAGATAAGATGCTTGCTTGAGGAGGAGGTGCATGCAGAGCTCCAAAAGGAGATGAAGGCAGAGAAGCAGCTACAGCAGACACTAGAGGAAGCTAAACCCTTACTGGAGGAAGAGGAGGGTACTCGTCTCACCCTGAGTGTCAGGCCAGTGGCCACTCAAAAGGTGAAGTCCCAGAAGCCCCAGGCTCCAGGGAGAAACCCACAGGGCCTGGAGAAACCCCAAGTGGTGAAACACCTGACATATCACCCCACACCCAGATGGAGCTAGTGGAATTGGGCAGGTAGTTCTGTGAGAAGGCCACAGAATCATTAGCCCCTTGGATGCTAAGGTTATGGGACCTGGGTGGTGGATGGGATCATAGTCAGCGGCTAGGAGATAGAGAAGCTCACCTCTGTGACAACGCACCCCTCGGTGTGACAGAGGCTGCAGAACAGCCATCTGTATGGACAGGGAGATCATTCCCTGCTTGACTGGCTGATGGCAGCTGTTTGCACAGTGTGGATGAATGCAGGGGTCCTGCCAGGATCCACAAGTAAGTGGTGGAGTTACGCGGAGCTCGCCCAAGTGCTGAGAGAACTGGGCATGAGAAAGGTCATTTACAATTTAGATGTCGGAGGGCTGGATGAAGAAAAGTTCATGGCAGGGATGAGAGACGTGGTGTCACAGAGCATTCCCCTACCCTCTTTAGGTCCCTGATTCCTCTCCTGGCACCCTATGAGGGCCGTGCCTGGAATGAGGTAACTGCCACAGTTACTCACTTAGGAGAAGCTAAGGCCTGCCACCTGCAGATGGGAGTTCAGGTGGTGACAAACGCATGACAAAAGGGCCCAAGAAGGGCAAGGGGAAGCCAGGTAAGGACTCTGGGGCTCAGACATGGGCAGATCTCCTGCCTGCAGGAGTAGAACCAAAAGGAATTGAACAGAAGCCGAATTCTCTGCTTTTGTTTCTCTGGCAATAGCTGAAGCCAGAGCAGAGATTCTAGTGCCTAAGGAGGGCAGATAAAGGTGTCAAGAGTGGGGGGAAATGCCCAGTGTCCAGGCAGTGAAATTGCAGGAGTACCTCTGGGAAGAGAAAGCAGTTCCCAGTCCCTGTCTCAGTTTGCAGAGGGGGAGAACCAAGGGATCCGCCTGCGGGTGGGTGATGGGGACCCCAGGCGCCGCAGAGAAGTAAATGGGCCAGGCTGGCAGGTTTGCATGGCTGCCTGGAGTTGCAGGAGCCAGCTCAGCCAGCTGACTCCATGCCCCTTCAAGGCCACACATTCTGGGAAAGTTCTGCATGGGGTCTGGTTTCCAAAGAGATGCTGGAAGGTCCTGGATGCTGCTGAGAAATGAGCAGGGGGTTTGGCCTGGCTAGGCTCAAAGAGCTCAGGAAGAGGAGCAGGTGACTACATTCTGAGGGAGGCACAGGCTGGTCCTGCCCAGTGGGAAAGACCTGGGCAGGGTGGGCGCTTCCTAGGCTTGTGTAAATCCCATCACCCCTGTGCCTGTCCAGTTCAGTCCCGCAGGCTGTGAGGTGAGGAGCAGGTGCGCCAGCAATGCTGGAGAGAGCATAGAGTCTTCAGTCTGAGGAACCTCCTGTGGCACTGGAGAGAGCTTGGAGGAGTCTCTGATCCCAGAAGACTTGCACAGCACTGGAGAGAGACAAGATGTTCTCCAGAGCCACAGCTGCCAAGGACAATGAACCTTTGAAGTGTGTTCTCTGGGCTGCATCCTTAGGAAATGGGTTCCCTAGGATGTGTTCCTGGGAAATATTCCTTTGGCTGTGCTCTTGGGAAGTGTGTCACCCAGGCTGGGTCCCTGAGCAGATATGCTTATTGCTTGTGAGCACTGTACTGTGTGTTCCAGACTGTATCCCCAACGTTTGGCAGTCACTGGTGGACAAGTGGTGCAGGGCAGAGCACCCCTCTCCCAGTGGCAAGTGGGCACTATAGGCCCCCGCCTGCCTCTGAGGGGTTCCGGTAGGCTGTCACTTGCATGGACACTGCCGCGGGCTTGTTGGCTGCGCATCCTGACCAGAGTGCTGTAGAGGCAGCCTTGGAGAAGCTGTGTGTGGCATATGGGCGCATTGGCCTTTCCTTGTGCTGGGAAATGATAATGGCACACATTTCACTGGTGCGGTGGTGCAGGGGTGGGCCTGGGACTTGGACATTGAATGGCGCTTCCATTGCCCATACCACCCTCAAGTAGTGGGCATCACTACAATGAACTTTTGATGCAAGGCCTGTGGGCCATTGGGCCCAGGTGACTTTGGCTGGATGGACAACGTGGCTGTGGTCTGTTCTGCAGGCTTCGAATGAGCGAAGCCACAAGGGAGGCTTTGGGCAGTAGAATAACCTTCTGCTGCCCACTCCCACAGGCCGTTCCAAAGGAGAGATGGCTAGGTGGACCTGACTGTGGGAAATCAAAGTACCCCACTTACACGGGAGCCCTTATACCTCCATGGGGACAGAGCCTAGAAATGGGCCTCCAGGTAGCCCCCTGGGTGACAGGCAAATGGCCCCGGTGGTCCATGTTACTTTCTCAGGGGCAGCAGATGGCACCACTGTATTGTGTGGGACTTTGGTCCTCTCGCTTATGAGTTCCCCTTTGCTTTTGCACACAGAGCCTTCAGAGTTGCAGGCAGAGGCAAAATGAGTTTGGTATGCTCGGCCAGGCCTTCGCCCCTGCCTGCCACAGTCTTATCCACGGATAGGTCTCTCACTTATATCCTTCCTGATGGCAGGGATTTGGGATGGTCATTTGCAATGCACCCTCCCCATTGCCAGTATGTACTGACAGTTGGGCTGTTTATTTGGGCCTGGCAGTCCAAAGCAGGCCAATGAGTGGCTGGTCAAGCATCGACCCCAGGGGGGCAAAGCCCTTTGGCAGAAATTATGGGAACTAGGCCACCAAAAGATGGTGACCACATATCATGTGACTGAGCATGCACTGCGCACCTCCTATGGACTGGGTGTGTGCTGAGCACTTCTTGTGACTGGGCATGCACCTCTGGCCTCCCCAGGCAATGATGATGCTGACACCTTGGCCTAGGTGCGGTGGCTGGAGACAGCACCTGTGGGAGATGTGACCCAGTGGTTACATCATTGCCTTTTTCATTCAGGGCAACAGATAATGTGGGAGGCAGAAAGCCTGGAACCTTCTGGTAAAATGGGCATGGATGGTTATTGCTTGTGAACAGTGTGTTACTGTTGTAGTTTGTACAGCTGTTGTGGCATTTGGTTTCAATGTTCCTTACACTTCACACAGGGACACTCACAGAAGATGGGAATCACTTAGATTGTGAGGGGAGAAACCCCAATGGGTGGAGTGTGGGGACAGTCAGAACATGGTGTTTGTTAGGTTTCTTTGCCTCCTTCTGGTGAAGGCCACTGTTGTATGAAAAACAGCTAAGCTTGTCTTTTTTTTTTTTTTTTGCGGTACTGGGGATTGAACCCAGGGGCGTTCTACCTCCGTGCTACACCCCCGGCCCTATTTTTTTATACTTTATTTTGAAACCGGGTCTCACGAAGTTGCAGAGGGCCTCACTAGGAAGAGAGAGAGAGAGAGACAGGGAGAGAGAGAGCTGAGGCTGGCCGCGAACCGGGATCCTCCACTCTCCACCTCCCAAAGTACTGGGATTACAAGTGTGAGCCATCACGCCCGGCACAAAAACAACTAAGCTTGTCTTTGAGGACGCCATGCTGTCTTATGGAACTCTGTGTCCTGGCCAGTTGATACTTTTGTTCTAATTTGATATATAAACTGGAATGAAATAGTGGATGTGCAAATAAACAGATGTGTTATGGGGAAGTCTCGAGGCAGAGGCTCTATGTACCCAGTCAGTCGCCACTGGGTGCTGGGGGCCTAGACCTCCTGCTTCGGCTTGCTGTAGCTGGAATAAAGTCATGTCTCACTCCCCTCCCCCCATACCTCACTTCTTTTATGGATGAACCAGATTGAACCCACAATTTCTCAGCCTTGGTTAGTTGTACAACAAATACCCAACCCATGAAAATATTATGAGGCTAACTTAAGGCAAATGAGTTTGTATAAATGTTAGAATATTTCAGCAAATACAGGACTCCATTGAATTTAGCAAATTTGTTTTATGTGCCACTGTGCAAATGCCATCAGCTTTTGTTATGATACAGTGCCTAAATGATAATGTTACACAAGTATACCCTCAATTTCTTTCATGTTTCTATTCTGAGGGATTTGTTAATTGTGCCCACCTTCATTTGCTGTGCGTGTGTGTGTGTGTGTGTGTGTGTGTGTGTGTGTGTGTTTTAGAAGGTCCAACTTTATTGCAGACACTTTTCTTTCTTGTGTATAGTAAAACCTGTTGCTTTACCAGAAAAATGTACACTTGGTTCTTCTAAGGGTCAACTTCATGCCTCGATGCTGTTTCTATACCTTTTTTGTCAATGCTGATACTGTAAAACTTTCCAGAATATGTGAAATGGTCATTAAAACCCAACACCTACTCTACCAACAGCTGATGATTTGTAAGAATGCCACCAATGTGAAAGTAGTTTGAATAAATTGCAATTCATTTCCTATGTGAGCATTATGAAAGAAAATGTATCTTAAATTTGGAAAAAGGTAAATTGATTATGGCTTGATTTTTGATACCAGGCTAAGACATTTCCCTATAGTCCTGCTCATCAGTGCCACCGCACTGATGGCTTGCTATGGCTGATGACTGACGGTTCTCTTTCAGCACAGACTTACTCTTGGCACCTTCCCATCTCAAACACCCTCCATATGCCTGTCTTTTTTTCTGCCTCAGGGTTTGCTCATTCCACTTGATTAGCTCACTAGTACTTGGGGGTTAAATCTCCACCCTACCAGCAACCTGCAACCAGGAAGTAACAGGAACAAACTGATAATGTTCCTTCAGTGAAAGCTCCTGGGAGCAGTCAGTGTGCTTCTTGGATGAGCCATTGGAGTCCCAGTGAAGGTAGTTTCACCTACTTTAAAGGACTTAAACTGACATTTTCTCCTATTCCCCGCCCTCTCCCACTTCCTGGGATTATGTCCCAAATAAACTATTTGCATCCAAGTCTTTGTCTAAAGCTCTGTTTCTGGGGAAACAGGGACCAGCTTCATTGTTTGACACTCTGATTCTCCTGGGTAAATGTGAATTCTCCAAGTATCTTTTTGACTATTAATTTGCAAATGATACCCAGTACTTGGGAGGCCGAGACCAGAGGATCGCAGGTTCACAGCCAGCCTCAGCTACTTAGGTTCTCCACAACTTAGTGAGACCCTGTTTCAAAATAAAAAATAGGGCTGGGGGTGTAGCTCAGAGGTAGAATGCCCCTGGGTTCAATCCCCAGTACTGCAAAAATAAATAAATAAATAAATAAATAATTTGCAAGTGATAAAGATGTAGATTTCATGTAGCCCTGAAGGGTAGTGATTATTTAGCCTCAAGAAAAAGATAGGTATTATAATTCTTCAGCCTAGTAGAGATAATGTTATACTCGAATTGTCTTGTAGGTAGTTTACTAACTTAGCAATCACATTTAAGTTCCTTCTGCAGCTGCTCTTTGTCTTCCTATTGTTTCCTTTATTAATGAGGCAAATCAAAGTTTGATGCATGCTCACTACATGAGATATATATTTTATTTTTTTAGTGGCAAGCAGTGACAACATGACTCTTGCTTTGATGAAAGGGATTGCTTTTTAAAAAATAATTTTATTAATGCATTGCAATTATACATTATAGTGAGGTTCAATGTGATACAAACATACATGCACACAATTCTTGGTGTATTTCCCTCCTCCACTCCCCTACTCCCTCATGTACATGTTAGCGAAACCAGTAGTAATACCTTTGTATATTGACAAAGTACGATGTGAACTGTTCCCTTCTTCAATCCTCATTTTTCCCCTCCTTCCTGTCCCCTAATCCCCTTCCACTATTCTACTAGTCTCTCTCTACATTTATCCAAAGTCCCTTATAGTTCCTGTTTTCTCTCTAGCTTCCACATATGAGAGAAAACATATAACCTTTGACCTTCTGAGACTGGCTGATCTCATTCAGCATAAAATTCTCTAACTAGTTTGATCCATTTTCCTGCAAATGACATAATTTTGTTCTTTCTTATGGCTGAGTAGAATTCTGCATTTTCTTTATCCATTCCTCAGTTGATGGACACTTGGGTTGGTTTCCTAATGTGGCCATTGTGAATTGTGCTGCTGTACACACAGGTCTACATGTATCACTATAGTATTCTAATTTTAATTTTTTGGGGAAAAATACCAAGGAGTGGTATAGCTTGGTCATAGTGGAGCAATAATAAAAGGAATTGTGTTAGACACTGCCAACTGTACTATTCATTATTTCAGATATATAATCATAATATGTTAGGTAGTGGATCTTACATAAACATTGGATTATTTTTAAATAATTTTAAAATTTAAATAAATATTGGATTATTTATTTTAAATAAATATTGGATGCCTTCAAAATGAGAATGATTAGGCTCCTTTCTCCCAAACTACTGTAGTAGCTCTTCTTCTTCTTCTTCTTCAGTCAACATATTACTCAAGTGCAGCAGGCACTTCAAGAGGTAGAGTGGTTTGTTGTTAGACCTTGAGAAGTCTCAAGTTTCTAGAGCCCCAGCCAAATCTCAAAATCCCAGGTTTCTGGAGCCTAGTGTGGCGTAGAAGAGCATAAGAAACTCCCACTAGCAGCTCCCTACACTCACCCTATCTCGAAGGACTCAGTATTGAAGGAGGGCCAACAGATAAGGGAAATCAAGGCTGGGAAGGATTCTGATAAACAGAAACCAATGGAAATTTGGACAACAGTAATTCCAAAAGCCCCTTCCCTGTCTCCTGACTCCCCAAGCTTTTCACCCTGTGAAGAAAAAAATTTATTTATATCAATTTATTCATACATGTAAATTCATATATATATATATATATATATATATATATATATATATATAAATTTCAGTCTATATCTGAAATGACCAAGAAAGCCAGATAAAATCCAACTCTCTTGAAACTAAGATTATATTTTCTGCTGGTAGGTGGAACAGCAGCCCTAAATAGACACTAAACCAATTTATTGAGAACTTGAGTGACATGTTTGAACCCCTGAATTGTGAAAAGAGTTCTGGAAACACTGTATCACCACCCATTGCATGCCCATTGAATTCAAAAGCAAAGAAACAAACAATAACACCAAGAATTTATTCCACAAGTAGGTATTTCACAGTGAATTTTACTTACCGGAAATGGAACCACCCTCATACCACACTTATTCTTTTACTTTCATGCAAATTTTAAGAACAAATTATGTATGAAAAATGGAACTGCATGTGTAATGAATTTCAGTCCATAAATATAACAGTATCTTGTATGGTTTTTGGAGTTTACAGGAGTCCATATCATATACATTAACTCACTTAATCATGACAGTAGCTCCATGAGGTAGGTATTATTGAATTTACAGGTGAAGAACCTGAGACTTTGAGGTCAAGTAACATGTCCAAGGAAACACAGTCATGACAAAACTGGGACTCAAACCCAGGTCCTCTGATACATAATTTATATGGATATTGCACACTTTTTGAAAAAGAGACTAACTTATTTATGGTCAACTCATCAAGGGAGAGAAAAAATTAGGCCATTATACATATTCCTCCAGTTTTTCCTTGAAAGAGCTTAGAAATCAAGTTCTTGACCTGTGGACCTGTTCATCTATAAATAGATGCTGGTGGTTAATTTATTTGAATAAAATTAGATTTCAAATTACGTGAATTTTTAAATTTTTTCCCTCAGATTTTCAAATTTTGATAAACATAAAATTCAAGTAGAAGAAATATACCTGGTTTTCATAGGAAAAAGCTTTCAACAGATTCTTTTACACTTGGCATTTCTAAGATATGATAGCCATCTCGTCCATCCAAAGTTGAATGCTTCAATATGCTCCCTTTAATGAATTATAATATGCAACCTGGTATATAATAGGTATTCTTAAAATTTCACATGAATTTGTAACAAGAAAGCACATATTTACTAATAAACATTTTGGTATTATATAATTTTCTTGTTGACAGAACATAGGTGGTTCAAACTTTACAAATTAGATTTATCATAGTTGAATCCAAATTATTTTAGAAATAAGCTAACTGAAATTCAGATGCACATAAACAAAAACAGGACATCTTTAATAGTTACTCTCTGATCAAAATCGCTACTTCAAGCTTTGACTCATCTTACATCTTTAATTTTAGAGGAATCAACTGAGAATTTTTCGTTACAAGTAAAACCTGGATGTTAATGAAACTAATTCAGAATTTTTACTCTTTTGGAATTACAGTGGTGAAATGTTCAGACAAAATAACTTTGTGATTAAATGGAATAAATTTGATCAGCACACAATGAAAAAAAATCAACACAAGGAAGAATGATGTATTTGAGAACATTTTTAATAAATAATGTGACAAAATTACTTTTCTGATTATTGGATTTTCAGTATGCAAAATTATGGCTAAAAATAAGAGGCTTCTTACATGAACATAATGAAAACATTAATCACATGGATTGTTCCCTTAGTACTTCACACCTTTTCTATGAAACTTTTTCGAATTATCTAAATGAACACATTTACTTTTTGGTGAACACCAGCAATTTTTTTTTTTTGTGGTTCAGTTTTGTTTGGCTTTGTTTTCTAGTAGGGTCAGGCCTGATGCCTGTATATGAATAAATGTACATTTTTTTCTTCAAATAGCACCAATTATAAAGTCATTGAAATTTATATAATGACAAAAAAGATCATAAAAATCGACAGTCAAAGGGCGTCACTTGGCAATTTAAAACAAGCATTGGCCCTATTTGCACTTATAGGGAAATCTTGTAGTCTTCAACATTGGCCACAACAAACTTAAACCATTTTTTTTCTTTAAGTCCAGGAAAAGTATGAACCATCTGGTTCACGGCCCACAATAAAGTATGCACGTTACTTCACCATCTGTCAATCATTCAAATATTTCAAATACAAACATAGAGCATTAACAAAACAGGTTAAAAACGCTTCTCAACATTTTTTTCAATAAGACAAAAAAGGTTAATAGTTACAATGGTTTACAAATAAAGTTTAGTGATTGTGCTTTTAAAACCAAAAAAAAAAAGATTAAAAACAGTGCATTACAAAAACAAAAATCAAACAAACTTCCTTAAGTGGCACTTCTGAAAGTTGAACTGACATTACCAGAAGAAATTTAGGCCAGTTAAGATAGGGATGTTCTTATGCAATTGGTCATTAAAAACATCCATCTGTTTGTAATATGCATTTATAATTGCATCTTGATTGAAAAATAGAACAAGGTTTTTTGCTAGGCTTACTTATGACAATAACTAGACAACCAGAGATCCAACTGGCTTAGCCCTACTTAACCAAAAGGACATTTCCAAAAAGAAGACTTCAATGATTGAAATGAAGACAAAATAAAGTACCACCAGGGGTTGCAAAGAGTATATATTTACAATGTTTCTACCCCATTCAAATTGTTTGTAGTTTTGCATTTGCTATATTTTTAGTTTCTCCCAGCAATGGGTGGTATGAAAGACTGATCTTAAAATGATGTGACAATGAAGTATGATTTAATTTGCATTAGCAGTCAGTTATAGAAAGATTATACTTTGAGAGCCCTTGGCATGAGGTTGATTAATCAACTTTGTATCTTTGATCAATATTTTGCTGTAAATTAGCTTGGTATATAAGCAGTGCAATGCCATATCTCAGGGGCAAACTGCGAAAGAACTGCTCTGTTCTTTCTTTCTGGCTGATGAGAGAAGCAAGAAGTCAATACACTTCCCTTGCTGGAAGTCAAGCGAAATGGTTCCAACAGCCAGGGGAAGAGGGAGGTTCTTCCTAGGGTTAGGGATCAAAGAACAATAAAAACCCAATAAATTTTTAAAAATGGTACCCCAATAAGAGGAGTAAAAACGACAATTTGTACATTCTGATTGCACTGAACATTTTATCTGGCGTCGCGTGTCATCAGACATGAGGCGTCTTGCCTGACAATTTTCACATTAGATCTCAGGAGCCTCTCTGGTTGTCTTCAGCTTTCTGTTTCCTGTAAGAGAGGCATTATTGTTAAACTTGAAAATAAATCACAAGAGTATTGTGTCTCATATTGATTTACATGCATTTATTCTTACAGTCTAATTTATTTTTTCAGTCATTCACTGGCATATGTTGCAAAGTGCTCATGACAACTAATTCATTTGTCAACTGTAGTCGGTCTTGATAGCAAATCTGCTGTTCTCTAACAAGCAGCAAACTGTGTTCTGCATGGTGCCTCAGTGCTGTGGGTGGATCACCGGGCTCTGAGTGAGGAGAAGGAACTCTCTGAGTTCTCTATTCTCCTCAGCCCCAAATTAACATTACTTTGCTTTTACTGGTTTTAAATATTGAAATTAACTGTAATGACTTTTCATCCCCAAAAGGGTTCTCCTGCTTAAAAAAAAAGACAAATTTGAAAAACAACCTCTTTAACAGCATTCACAAGAGGAAAGTCTTTCTTTTCCTAAACTTCAAAATTGAAATACCTTTAGCTTTATATGACATTCAAGTAGACATAGTTATAATTTTTCATCTTCTATTATGAAATTATAGTTTAACACTCATTTCACATCTACTTGAGATTAAATATGTTTGTAAAAGGAGAAATTTGTCTTCAACAGAATTTTTCATTAAATGGAGAAAACATAATTTTTAAAAGGGAGAGGATTTTATAATATGGTATGATTTCCAACTATATCTGTGTCATTATCTATAGATTCCAATGAAGGAGGAAATAAATGAATCAAGAAATGCTCCCCATTGGGGAAGGTCAGTGCTATAGACCAGGTTCACGTTTTTACAACAGTGAAGGGAGAAGATGGTTAGTCAAATGAGTCAAGTTAACCCTGACGCTCACTAGAGTGACGGATGACACAGGCTGAACACCCTCACTTACATTATAAAACTGTCACCTCACTGAGTTTTCACACAACACTAAGAATGATAATATATCTAGTTCAACAATTCTTCTTCTCTTTTTTTGTGGTACTGGGGATTGAACCCAGGGGCATTCTACCTCTGAGCTACACCCCCAGCCTAATATTTTATTCTTTATTTTTTGAAACAGGGTCTCACTAAGTTGCAGAGGGCCTCACAAGTAGCTGAGGCTGGCTGTGAACCTGTGATCCTCCTGTCTCAGCCTCCCAAGTACTGGGATTACAAGCATGTGCCACCATGCCCAGCTTCAACGATTCTTATTTTCTAACAATGGATTTGCCATACATACCTTTATTATCTGAAAATATGCAAATAAGTATGAACCCTAGCTCTGCAAAGAAACTGCCATCAATGTTTAAATTATAAAATATGTTTCAAGAAAGCCCTTAAGTTCTCAGAACTTCAGTTTCTGGCATCAGACATTAGGGATTGTGATAAAATAGTAATATTTCTGTACACTGATGGATCTTCCTAACTTTGAAGCTGATATAACTGCTACTGTCTAACACTGGAAAACTTGGGAACAAAATTATACGAACCTCTATTTCTTCATTATTATCGTCTCCTCTTTCATATCCTCCAAGCACTTGCATTTCTGCAATATTTCTTCGACCTACATTTGCTTGTTCTCTTTGTCTGCTTCCTGATCCTCTTGATGACATTGAGCTTGAGGAACTGGGATCTCTGGGATTATTTGACGTTGGAAAAGTAGGTCTACAGTAAGGTAGAATATCCTCTGTGTAATGAGATACAATAAACGCATGTGAATACCATGGCATACTTTCGCTGTGTAAAATATCACTCATATGTATTTGTTATTCTGAATGGGGAAGCATCAGTGATTTTGAGGAATAAATGAGGACACTGTGTAAGCATAATGAATAATGTAACACTGTCTTTTGAAAATGAAAATAGCAAGACTTGTTTTCCTAGTAGCGGTTGGGGATTCAGATTGATTCCATTCTTAAGCTTGTGTCCATCTCAAATTAGCTTGGAATCAGTAACATTAAAGGAGGTAAATCAAATGAGGAGTCAGATTTGGTTTCTCATTCTATGTCATTAATCATGTGATCTTAGATTTTAGGCTTCAGTTTTCTACTTTTCCAAAATAAAAAAGGATAATAGAATCCATACTGAGAGAAGCTCCTAGTATGGATTTGAAAACAGATGCGATACTGAAGTGTTATCGTAAGGAATTAGTAGAAACCAAGCCTAGAACTACTAAATCAGAGCCAAGCCTGAGTTCACTCTTTAGCCACTGAGATACCAACCTCTACTTCAAAAGTCTGTCTGCATGGTGGAACTCTGAGCCTCAGAAGACTGCCATTGATGCTGACTTCGAAAACAAGGCCCTCTGGTTAATTGCTACTTCTTGAATTTGTATCTCCATACTATTTTAAATTTAGTACTTTTATTGGTGATATATTATTCAACTTAGCACTTTCATTGGTGATATATTATTCAACTGTTCACCTCTACCTTTTGTACATAAAACACATAATAAACAAACTCTCCTACATGTTTTTCCCCCACCATCATATGCTTTGTCTACTATCCACATGGTCTGAATACAACCTGATTTCCTCTGAGGTGCCCACTGATATTCTCTCCAGAGGAAAGGGAAGACAAAGAGGATGGCTTCTTCTAGCTCATCAACATCAGTTCTAAATTAGTGTCCCTCCACTCTCACACAAAACACTTCCTCCTCCTCCTCCTCCTCCTTCTCCTCCTCCTTCTCCTCCTCCTCCTCCTCCTCCTCC
>PVJS01014902.1:0-39679 GCA_004027185.1 Glis glis | reverse complement strand
AATCTGAAGGAGACAAAAATAATCTACAATCTACATCATAGAATTAAGAGCTTTAAATGTGTAAACACATATACCACACTTACAAGAACATCAGCCATGTTCTAAGTGCCCTAGTCATTTATTTTTACTGTGTGTGTGTGTGTGTGTGTGTGTGTGTGTGTGTGTGTGTGTTACTGGGAATTGAACCCCAGGCCATTCTACCTCTGCACTACACACTCAGCCCTTTTTATTTTTCATTTTGAAACAGGGTCTCCCTAAATTACTGTGCTGACTTCCAACCTGTGATCCTGCTGTCTCAGCCTCAAGTACTGGGATTACAGGCATCCACCATGCCCAGCACTCCTATTATTATTAAAAAAAAATCTTTGAGATTGGAATTGGTAGTTTTGTATAAGTATGTTGCATTATTTCAACTGTTACACTCTTTTTGTCTCTGTCTCCCCTATTCCCTCCCCTAAACCCCCTCTGCTCTTCTACCTGATGTTAACCTTATTCCTGAAATTCTATCTAGCTTCCATGTGTAAGAAAAAGCATATTACTATTTGTTTTTTGAGATGGAAGGGAGGGAGTGGGACCTGGAGGGAAGAGCTCCAAGAGCTGTGTGCGTGTATGTTTCTATCACTCTATACCGCAGTATGATGTGTAATTACAATACACCAAATAAATGTATTTAAAAAATCTAAACTACCATTTTTCTCACCTATCAGTTCCTTGTCAAAATTTTGAAAATAGTCTTATCTTGTTCCTCTAGCTATTGACATGCCTCAAAACTCAGTTCTATCTGGAAATTTACAGGAGCTGTGTTTCAAAGATAACCAGGCAGCACAGAATAATTAAATGGATGACCTACACTCCATCCTCAACCCCTTTGCTCTTGATTGCTCTCCTTTGATCACTGCCATATCAGAATTCCTCTGTGACAAACACTCTAGGTTCTGTGTTCTATACTGATATTTCTTCTAATGATGTCTCCAAAAGTCAACATTTCTAGTCTGTTTTGTTGTTGTTGTTGTTTGTTGTACTGGGAATTGAACACCAGGGCATTTGTTCTACCTATGAGCTACATCCCTAGACCTTTTCACTAAGTTCCTAAGATGGGCCTTAAACCTGTGAGTTTCTTATTTAAGCCTCCCAAGTACTGGGATTTTACAGGCATGCACCATCACCACCAGCTGCATCTCTAGTTCTTATTAATCTCCAGTAGTACCTTTCAACCCCCTCCAGATATTCAGTGTCAGTATAAACTCAACAACTTCAAATCCAAGTCAAATTTCCCTTCAATATAAGCCTTCAACCTTTTCATTTTCTTTAACACTACTCCTTTACTAGGCCACCAAAAATATAAATAAATAAATAAATAAACTTCATAATTATCTTATAAACTCAGCCTTTTCCCCCTCTCACTCCAATTTAAATAGCTGTCACATTATATGAATTGGACCTCGTAGCATGTCTCACAGCCTTTCCCTGAGCTACCCTTCAAGCTCAGGTCTTGATTATTCCTCGCCTAGATTACTATTTAACAAAATACCAGAGTTGTCTCTCTGCCTCTATTCTCTGACTTTCTAAGCCTTCCTAACAACTTCTGCCATATTGCTGCCCCAAACACAGTTCTGGGAAGTAGTCCTTGATTCTTTAGAATCCCTGACTTCCTTAGGTTTAAACTACATTTCATGAATAGCTTTATTAATAGAATATTCAGACATATTAACTACATATATGCTCGTCTTATCTCCTCCACAAGAAGTGAGTTCATTAAAATCAGATGTCCTAGCCGGGCGTGGTGGCGCAGGCTTGTAATCCCAGTACTTTGGGAGGTGGAGACCAGAGGATCCAGGTTCGCGGCCAGCCTCAGCTCGCGCATGCGCGCTCTCTTTCTCTCTCTCTCTCCCTGTCTCTCTCTCTCTCTCTCTCCCTGTCTCTCTCTCTCTCTCTCCCTGTCTCTCTCTCCCTCTCTACTTAGTGAGGCCCTCCGCAACTTCGTGAGACCCAGTTTCAAAATAAAGTATAAAAAAATAGGGCTGGGGGTGTAGCACGGAGGTAGAATGCCCCTGCGTTCAATCCCTGGTACCGCAAAAAAAAAAAAAAAAGAAAAGAAATCAGATGTCCTGTGATAGAGCTGCAGCCCTCACAGTAGGGCAGTGCCCGGACACCGCAGGTGTTCAGCAGTGCTTCCAGAGATAAATTTCTGTTGAACAATGGCATTCTCTTGCTCAAAACTTGTCAGCGATTCCATGTTCCTTATCAAGTAAGATAACAATTCTGCAGTTTTAACTTTAATGTTTCCTAATCCTAACCCTGATCCACTCTCCTACCTTGCCAGTGTTTTCCTCTTTCATTCCACAGGGTCCAGTGCAAATGAAACCTTTCTGCCCTATACACTCCTTGCCTTTGCAACTTTTCCCATGATATCCCTTAGTTTGGCATATTCCCTCCCCACCCCTCCTGTCTTTTTTTTTTTTTTTTGTACTGAGGATTAAACCCAGGGGCATTCTACCTCTAAGCTACACCCCCAGTTGTTCAGTCCTTTTTAATTTTGTTTTTAATTTGAAATAGGTTCTCCCTAAGTTGCTGAGAGTCTCACTAAGTTGCTGAGGCTGGCCTCAAACCTGTGATCCTCCTGTCTCAGCCTCCCAAGTACTGGGATTACAGGTATGTGCCACCATGCCTGGAATCTATAATTAACTCTTACCTAACTAAAAGTTACTTTCTCATTTTTCAGTGATCTTTCCTTCTTCAAAGCATTTTTTATTCTCTAAAGTTTTTTTGTTTTTGTTTTTGTTTTTTTACAACTTAGCTCTTTATTTGGGCAGTAAACTCCCTGTACATAGTGGCTAGCTGTGCACTTACCTTGTCCAGGTGACTATGACCTTACTCTATACAAAAATTGTCCACTTCTTCTTGTACCCTTATTGTACTGAACATGGAACATGAGCTATTGAATGTACTTACTTCATATCATGATGTTCTGGTCAAGTAGAGAGGCAAGCACAATCAGGGGTTTTTAGTGGAGAAGATAAAGCACTTGATAGTCTGGAATCCATACTACCTTAAATGTAGAGTGGAGAGGTAATGAATAAAAAATGTTTTGAAAATGAATAATGAGGAAGAGCAGTGCAGATGAAAAGGAATCTTCAAAGGAATTATAAACATGTAGTGGAGATTAATGAGTGCAATAGCAAGATAGCAAGATATGGAATGGGATAAACAAGTGTGATTTGTTTCCCAAAGTCACAGAGGAAGGTGAAGGCAGATCCTGAAGAGACATGTAGGGTAGAAGTGGGCTTTGGAAGACAGGACAGGTAAGATAATCAGGGCTTGTACACCTCACAGGAAAACTGTTTGTGTGATAATAGCATTTTAAAGGTTTGAAAGAACAAAGAGGAGTGAGAAGCAGATGAACCCATGCTCTGATTCTGGTGTGGAGATAGGGGAGATAGAGAGCTCTGTAGTAGGAATGATGAGGCAAGCTGTTCCTATTTTGAAACGTTAAGGCACATAATTAAGCAGGCATAGAGCAGAATAGGAAAAACCAGTGCAGGGTTGGATCTGATAGAGGTATATGTACAACGGATGAAGGCTGAAGGCTGAACTAGACGGAGTCTAAACACAGAGGAACCATGAACTAGGCTTGCAAAAAGCAGAAGTTGAAAGTCAAAATGAAACAAGCAAGAGGCTGGTGGGAATTATACAGTGCAGCCCCGAGGAGCTACTATCTGCCCCTGGATGAAAGGAAATGCAGGTAGTCAGGATGTACCCCTGCACAGCACAGCTAAGGCCAGCCCCAGGCTCAGCCATGCTTGGCGATGGCAGCTCAGCACCCCACCCCCTTCCACTCACCTGCCAAACCCAGGTCTGACTCCATGTCCAAGTCACAGACTCCTGACTGCCTTATGATTTGCCCACTTACTCTACCAACACTTGGGAGTCTGCACGTGCAAAGCCTGTCTCCATGTCTGTCCTGATTCCAGTCCCTTGCCTGGCCTCACTTTTTCATTAGTACCACTCTACCTCTGGTCACACAGCCGCAAATGACCTTTGAACTTCTTTCATTGTAGTATGCTGAAAAATGCTCTGCCTCCAAAAATAGACATGCCCTAATCCCTAAAACCTGCGAACAATAATTTACATGACAGAACTGGGGTCTCTGAGATATGATTAAGTTAAGAAAATTGAGGTGGGAAAAATTTTTCCCCCTAAATTATTCAGATAGGTCCTAAATGCAATCACGTGTGTATGTGTGTGTGTGTGTGTGTGTGTGTGTGTATGTGTGTGTGTGTGTGTGTGTGTGTATGTGTGTGTGTGTGTGTGTGTGTGTATGTGTGTTACTGAGGATTAAATCCAGGGACATTCTACTTCTGAGCTACTCTCCAGATCCTATTTTTTTAATTTAAATTTATTTATTTATTTATTTATTTATTTATTTATTTATTTATGTTTGTGGTACTAGGGATTGAACTCAGGGACATTCTACCTCTGAGCTACACCCCCAGTCCTATTTTATTTTTTATTTTAGGGTCTCACTAACCTATCACACGCTGGCCTCAAACCTGCAATCTTCCTGCCTCAGCCTCCCAAGTACTGGGATTACAGGCTACAGGTGCCCATCACCATGCCCAGCACATATGTATCTTTTACAAGAGGGAGATTTTATACACAGAGAGCAGGAAACAATGTGAAGACATCAGAGAGAGAGTCAATGATGCTGGACTTAGTTTGGATTGTTGCAGCCACAGACAAAGAATGCTGATTGCCACCAGAATCTGGAAGGACAAGGGACAGAGCGCCCCCAGAGATGCTGCTGGTGGGAGCCTAGACCTGCTTCCCTCTTGACTTGCACCCAGCAATACTGGTTTCAGACCAGTACTGGGATGTCTAGAACTGGGAGGGAATACATTTCTCCTGTTTTAGACACCATGTTTGGGGTAACTTAGTGCAGTGGCCATGGGCAAGTAATCCTCATGCCTCACTCTACACCATTACCAGGATCTGTCCTCCAGGAAGTCAGTAAAGGGTCCAGTGACTCGGGCTCCACCTCTTGCCAGCCATGGACTTAGCCTTTCCGAGCCTCCTTTCCCCACTAGCAAAGAAGATAAGTTTTGGAGAATATCTTGGGAACCTGAGAGAACCTACAAGGGTCATGCATGGCAGAGTTCGCTTGCACTAAATGTTCAGTAAATATCAGGTATTGTCATCAGTATTTTCTACAAAAGGGTCTTTGTCCTTTGAGTCACTCCCTTTTTGAATCCATTCTTCCTAACGCCCCCACATTATTTATTCCAGAGTAGTGTTGTGAGCTGGTAAATCCCTCTTCGATTTCCTTTAACACCCCTTGGTGCTCAATGAAGAAAGTCTCAAACCCCATGGCATGGTGTTTGAGCCCCCTGTAGTGGACTCTTCCAGGGTCCCCCTGCTCAAGCCTGTGTGCTGAGAGGACTTCTCCTAACAGTTGCCAGCTTCCCCCTTCCTGGCCAGTTGTCTTTAGGTGACTGTGAGCCCTGTAAGTTACCCCCTCACTCCTCAGGGCAGCTGGCAACCACTGGGGACCAGGCGACAAAGTCTGCCACCATTTGCCTCAGTGCTCTGCGCCTGCAGCCCGACTCCAGCTGGCGATCACATTCACAATGAGTTCCTTCTCTCACAGAATTCAATGCCCTTGATCCCGTTCTCCTGAGAACACACGTGATTAAATCACACACCCCGCATCTTGCTTCAGATTTTCCTTCTAGAAACCCCATCTAAGTCATCCTCTTAATGTGGCCCCAAACTGCCTTACTAGCCTTACTTTCCATTTTGTCCTTATATTAACCCAACCTCCTGGTCACTATAGCCCAAATGTTTCTTTCAATTTCTTTAATTCATCTTTTATGAAAAGCCTATTCCTTGCCCTCTGCTAGTCCAAAGGATAATTCAAGCTGTCATGAGACCATCCTGGGCAACTCTATCCCAGTATTTGCTCCTTCCCTTGAACTTCAGTAGTGTGTGTTTTCTGGACCATTTATTTGGCAACAGAGATGCAATGTCTATGCTGCAGGTCTGTCATGAGGATTTAAGTGAGGTTTGTGTAAAGCTCATAGCCTGGCTCACAGAAAGATCATAATAAGCTGTTGCTAGGATATTTGGACTCTTGCAGACATCTCTGCTTCTCCCCATGCCCCTGCCCCCAACCTCTTTGCTCTTCCCCAAGAACAGGTCAGAAACTGAAACACTAACTCAGATCTATTTGCCTTGGAGAGACATTGGCCACTGTGGGTTATCCTCCTCTTCCTCTCATGCCCAATGGTAGTGCATTCACCATAGAGATGTCTGGCTTAATATACCACTTGAGGCATGGGGAGTGGGCAAAGATAGGTAAAAATCTCTACACTTACTAAAGACTTCTCTGTTGAGGTAAAGAGCTCTCTCAGCTATCAGAAAGAGAGAGAGAATTTTTCTTTCTCATTTACCAAGATTACCCAGCATCCAATATGAGTGATTGATATGGCTGAAAAGAAATGCTAATGAACCTAAAACATCGACATTAAATTTCCATCGAGATGTATCTCATCCAAAAGATAAAGGGAAATATATTTCTGGCTAAATATCAAGGGCAAGATTTTTGTAAAATAGAAAGAAGTGTTTAAACAAATTCTGAAAGAAGCATCGACTTCTACCTGATTTAAAGTGGAAATTTCCATAATTCATTTCTTGCCAGTCATTTTTAAAAAATTATCTGTAAATTATGAGTTTGATTTCCATTTAAAGAAAAAAGTTTAAGGCCGGGCGTGGTGGCGCACGCTTGTAATCCCAGTACTTTGGGAGGTGGAGACTGGAGGATCCGGGTTCGTGGCCAGCCTCAGCTCTCTCACTTTCTCTCTCCCTGTCTCTCTCTCTCTCTCTACCTAGTGAGGCCCTCCGCAACTTCATGAGAACCGGTTTCAAAATAAAGTATAAAAAATAGGGCCGGGGGTGTAGCGCGGAGGTAGAATGCCCCTGGGTTCAATCCCTGGTACCGCAAAAAAAAAAAAAGTTTAAGTTTATATCAGCAAGCTAGTTTCTGTGGAGATCTTATAAAAGGATAGAAGAAGTAGACAAAAGGTAGAGGTATAAGCTTTTCACATAATCATACTGATTTGTTTTTATATTTGTAGTTAGTCATGTCAAAGGAGGTTTCTGTTTAATATGTTTGAAATTTTCTCAAGGAACATGAGTTGTTGATTTTACATTAAGGCTAGTGAGATATTATTTAAGGACAGAGTTAAGAAAATTGTAAAATAATTCAAACATCATCATAAGTAAACCACCCAAAACTCTTGCGTGCACGCACATACACATACACGCTCTGATTTATAATGTTCTTTAGAGTCTACTTAAAGTAAATGAAAATACACATACCTTAGTTTCTAAATGCCCGTTAGTCTATGATATGTTTCAGTGTTTTCTTATGTTTTTCTTCTGTCAAGAATGTTTGTATCCCAATATCCCAAGTAAGATTGTACCCGTCCTTCACAGCTTGCTTCAATGTCACCTGCTTTATTTAGACTTTTTATGATTTTCCTCAGCCATAAACTGTCTCCTCAGCCATAATTTGTCTCCCGAAGGGCTTGACAAATTCCTAATCTGAGTTGCTTATTTGCTTTTTTGCTGAATGATTTTCATGGGCCTTCAGCACTTTTACATTGTGAGACTCTCCCAAAATAAAATATTAAAAATTATATTTTATAGCTGCATTGGTATAAAGAGAAATGTAATCCTGGCTCAATTCATTATCATGTATTACTATGATGATGTGTAATCATTATATATGTCATTATAATAAATGCTCATTTTTCCTTCTCATTTAAGAAAAATTAAATTTAAACATTTTTACAGGCTCCTAAATGTATCATGGTACCATGTCCCTTCCTTCTTAGACTTCTGTTGTAATTATTTGTGTATATGCTATTTTCGACCAGAAGCTTGAAAACCTTTTCATAGTAGATATCTAAAAGTAATTTATTAAAAATGATGCAAACTTCTAGGGTCTGGAGAGAAAGAACACTCAAGAATCTATTTTAGTCCTATGTTTACTGAAGCAGGGTGACTACCACGCTTTGGTCTGACTAATTATGATTCCTACTTTTTTCCAGTGATAAAGCCGCATTATTATTGTTAGACCTAAATGTTCCTATTTTTAATGAAGTATTAAAGGAACAAAGTCAGAACAAACTAGTAATCGAGAACCCTGGAGACTCGTTTCCATTTTCAAAGTTTCCTTTGTTGATTAGTACTTTGTTTTTAAAAAGGGTGTGTGTGTGTCCATGTATGTACAAAAAATAATCTGAAAGAAATCTGAAAAATGAGGTTTTCTGTACTTTAACCTGATACATTAAATTAGCCAACTTAGAGTGGATGAAGTCGGTATTACCACTTGAGATGCATAAATCTGTGTCCATAATTGGCTGTAAGCCAAGAGTATTGTGCATGTTTGTGAAATGTAGTGTAGAAAAGATTCTCCAAGATTCAAGCCACCATACAGCTTTGCCCCTAAAATACTGAGTGATTTAAAAATGGAAATTACACCCAACACTATCCTAGGTTTTAATATGAGCCATTCTACAGACTAAGTTGCTCTCTCCATAACTGGACTCACAGTCAAGATTCTATAAATCACCTTCAAAGATCAGGCCCATATCCTGCTCACGTCTAAGATACGGTTTTCCTGCCACAGCAGGTGTCTGTCTAGCAGCAAACATTTAATTCTGCATGCATTACCGAGCTCAACAAAGACATTTGCCTCAGCACATGGTATCCTCAGAAATTTCCCAGTTCTGAAACAACCATCTTTGTGGCAGTATCAAATAAAGTTTCTCTGAGGTCATGTCTCCCTATGTTGAACTTCCCTAAGGGTATTTGGGGCAAATATTTGGAGAAGTGGTGCTGCAGTGAATGGTCAGGCAATTCAAAGAGAGCTGCTGGCCATCATGTAGCTACTTCGTATCTTCTTCATAGGGGCTCACAGGGCCGACTTTGCAGGAGCACAGGGGACTTTCTTAAGTACAATCCACTATGAGCTCACCCAATACTGCCTCACACTTAAAGATATTTAACAAATATTTTAAAGTTAATTATCATGTTTTCACATTTACATACATTATGCATAAAAGCATTTTAGACACCTTATTATTTTCATTGTTCTGCAATAATTGAGCTAAATAAATACAGAGCCCTTTCCATGCTCCAAAATCTGACACCCAGATACCATTCTGACAGATAGAGACAGATAGAGTCCCCTCCACTCCAGTATAGAGATGTGGAGCCTTACTGCTTCTGGTCATCTTCACCCAAATAATAAGGACTATTGACACAGGGACTTTCATTTGAGAATAAAAACAAAATTGAAAAAAAGATCACAAACTCACTTCCTGATGTGATATACCATCCTTCCTTCAGAGAGAAAAAACAAACAAAGTTATCATTAACTTCAGGGAGTAGTAAAATTTGCTTGAAGGTAAAGTTACAAACAGCTAATCTACTCAGGGTTTAGGTTAAAAATATCAGGTTTCTTCAGAGGGACTTTCCCAAGTATACATGGGGATGCACTGAGTGGTAGTCATTCCTCTGGAATGTAGCATTCTGGGATGGCCCAAGTGGCCGGAGAGGCTGCTTTCCAAGGGCATTTCCAGTTCTCCTTCCTTCTCTCTCAGAGGAGTGATGGAGTGCGTTCTTGCCTGCTCATCTGCCCTGTGATCTATGGAGCCATACAGAAGTGCAAGCCAAGCATGAACCAGCAATGTGAGCTGCTAAAAAGAAACCGACCTGAGGATGCTGGAGTAGGAAGCATGAAGAGGCAGGAAGAGAGAACAACAACAACAAAAAAAAAACCCAGTGCTCCAGCCTGGCTCACACTCTTCCTGAAAGACTTGCCCAGTGATAACCTGGGTTGCTGGATGAAACACGGGACGCCTGGTTACATTTGAATTTCAGTACACACAAATAATAATCTATAGGCTGTTAATATATCTGCTTTCCTGATATCTTCTCCTCTCGGAAGCCTCCCTCGACCCTTCCCCTTGAGGTCCCAAGGGCATTAATAATAATAGCAAACATTTGTTAGCCTGGTCTTAGTTTATCTTAACTACATTCCTGAAGGTTGATATAATTATGGCCAATTGATTGATAAGACATGAGGCTCCTCTGAGATTAAAGTATTTACTCACTTAAGTAAATGTTGGTGTTATCTTAAAGCTCTCATATCTCCAATAACTCCCCAAAGCATGTTGTACTTGCATTGTTAAAATTGAGTTTATAAAATTCTCCCAGATACTTTACTTATTTGACTTTGCTTTCACCTAAAGTGTTAGCTTTGTGAGAATGGAGATCAGTTCTTGTTTACTGACACTGTCTTCCCTGTGCCTTGACATTCAGTAAAATGTCTATTGATTTGAATTGGACCAAGAACACCTATTTTTTAAGTTATTCAAAATTACCTTCAATCTATCTTGTTCACTGCATTTCTGCAAGGTAGAGAGTAATTATAGTTGTAATATATGTTCAACATATTTGCTAAAGGAGTACAGTAAATTGTTGGAAACAATGAGAATAGTCAGGCCTCTTTTTTGTTGTTTTTTTCTACTGTGGAAGTCCATCGTCCTCAATACTTTTTTTTTCTGTCTCTTACCACTACCTCTGATGAAGAGGTTCTTAGAGCACTCCATCTCCTACAGATAATGTAAGTGTGGACAAAATGAGATGTGATATGCTAACGGATGTTCCAGAACATAAGTATTGATCTAATATTTTAGCCTTGGATAGCTGAAACAGGTGTTTGTGTGGTTACTAGATCTCTTAAAAGTCATGTGAAAAAAAATAAACCTGAATGCCTTTTACATTATTGTGTCTTGGTGCCCAATGATTAACCCTGAATTTCCATTGGTATGTCCCAAGCTGAGACCAGTCAGAGTCGGCAGGAATCAAAAGATGCCCCTTTCTCATGTGATGAACTAGCTATCTTTCTCTTGCAGGCTGTAATGGAATTTGCCTAGAAAATACTAGCATGATCAACATGATGCTAAAAGGAAGCATGCTTTCACCAGCTAGAAATGTATCCTGGGCATGCTCAGCTCCCGGCCCATTTTCTGTCCATTCTCTTTATCCCAAGTTCCCAAGTTAGCTCTGTGTTCTCAATTCAGCAAGACTGGGATTTCCTGTTTCAATGAGCAATGATGCCAAAATTCTGGCGGGATGCTTTATGTGTCATTGTGTAACCACAGCCCCACAAAGAGATGAGCTCTTTTACAACTTTTGAAGATTTGATATGTTCTTTTGAAAAAAGTTTAAGTTACTAAGCAATGTAGCAGAATGATAAAATAAATGCATGGGTTCTGGAAACAGGACAAACTAGTTTCAAATTCTGTCTCTACTCAGAAACCTTGGACATGTCACTTCTCTCTTTGAATCTTCATTTTTATCATCTATAAATGGATCTAATAATCCTGACCTCATAGAATCATGGTGAAGATTAAATAAAATGCCATTTGACATATGCATAACATCCCCTGCTTGTATAGGTATGGCTATTATTCCTAAATACTTAAAACACTAAAACAGATTCCTAGAAACATCTGCCTCAGTTTGTACATATAAGATAGAAGTATATTCCAGTCTCTGGAGTTGGAACCCAGCAACCTGGGCATTAATCATTTCTAAAAGTTTCCCCATGGCATTCAAATATGAAGCCAGAGTTGAAAAGTATAGCTCCAGAGCAGAAATGATATTAAAAATAGGTGCTTGATGGGCACCTACTAATCATAAAGAAAACTTGATTAATCAGGAAGAGTTCTGGCAGTAAATAACTAGTATAACCATGGAGTGAAAGCTAACAATATTAGCTTATTTACTCTGGCATGAAAATAAATTCCTCGGTTAAGTAAGTTTGGGTAATGCTTCTTATTCACGGTTCCATAGGATATTGAAGGCCCTGAAAGATCATGCAATTAAAAAAAAACAGTTTATAAAGTGTCCAAACTAATCAGCATGCAGAATGTTTTTGTTAATACCATACCAGGTAGCATCTCAACTCACACACTTATTAGAGATCCTGAGAAAAAGGAAAAGAAGCATTTCAGTGTGAAGAGATTTTGAATGTAATCAGTAAATTCATTTTTATTCTCTCCACTGACTTTACTCTCTGACTATCCTCAGTAATTCTGACTTTTATTGGAAATTTAAAAGTCTTAGGTATACTCCTAAGGTAGTCCCCAAGACTCCCATTGGTATCCATACCAGGCATAGTCCTCTGGAGTGTGGGTCAGACTCCTATGATTTTTATAGTACATGACCAAACAGAAGATAGCCACGGTGGGCTTGACCTTAACAGCTGAACTCTTAAGCACATTTTCTCTGACTAGATGCAAAGGAAGAAGTCAAAGGGATGTGCATCTGGTGGCTTTAATTCTGCAACAGCTATACTGTGCACCTGTAAAAAGAAATACCTCTATCTGTCTCAGCTTCTCCGAGCTGAGACAATATCTAGTCAACAGCTAGGAAGAAAACAGAGATCTCAGTCCTACAAGCACAAGGGAAGAACTTGGAAGAGGACTCCAAGCCTCAGACAGCACACAGCTCCAGTATGTAATAGCTTAACAATTCCATTCAGAGATATACACAGTGCAGGACACTGGGTTGCAATATAAGAAATAACTGTTTCATAAAGGCTCTAAGGTTTTAGAGAGAGGGGATGTCAACTAGCTTTGGAATAAAGAGAGACAAGCATGAATTAATTGGATCTTGGGTAGCAATAAGAAAAAAAACTAACCACCTGTGAAACTCCATAAATTAACCATGCAAATGCATGATTGTTTGTGTATTTGAAAGCAAAAAAAATATTGTCTACAAAATGTTAGAGGGGTAATAACATAAAGAGAATAATTGGAGACAGGTTATAGTGCAGAAAGCACTAAAAGGGAAAAAAGTTTCAGATTCTCTTTTGAGTTTTGCTGCCAAATAGGCATATAACATAACTCTTCAGTGATTCAGCTAATAGAGCCTTTCAACCTTTCAGTTATAATTTATCAAGTATTTTGTATGCATCAGCACTATTCTGCAGCTAGGGAGAGCACGGTGAACAAGGTCTGCAAAGTCCCTGCCCTCAAGGAGTTGACACTGCAGTGTGGTAACAATGATTTGGCCCATCCATGTGTACTGTAAGAGCTCGGTAGAGACAAGTAAGTCTTATGAAGACATAGAGTGGGTTCTGGAGTGGGAGTCAGGGATGGCATCTTTGTAAAGACAGCATTCTTCTTTGGAGCTAAGACATGAATTCAGACTGGCTGACGGATTGGATGCCAGGCTAAGGGAAAAACAAGATTCATAGATGGCCTCAGGATTTTTGGCCTGAAGATTTGAGGGCAAGCTTGTGACATTTATTTTATCGGAAGCACTGTGGGAGGAGCTGCTTTAGGGAAATGTAAGAGTTCATTCTGGGACACATTATGTTTAGTTTGCCTACAGTCAAAAGGGAGATAGATAGAAGGCTGTTCTAATAAGGTTGGACTCTTTGTCTCAACTGTATAGTGTTTGTAGAATTGGATCACTTATAAGACCTTTCTAGTTCTAATAGTCTGTGAGTCTATGAACCAGACATCAAAGCAAAAGAAAGAAAGCAGTAGCCTAAAGAAGAAAGGACTATGAAATAAAACCAAATATAGTATCAGTGGAAAGAAAAAGAGATCATTCATTTAGAAAGGAAGCAAAAGGTCAACAAGAAAAAAGACAGTAATTAAGATGGAATAAAAACAAAACAGCTTCTAACTGAGATGTGTGCCTTTTATTTTCATGGAAGATGAAAATCAAAATTTGTCAAGATGATTGGCACATTTTTTGGTCAAATGACATCAAGATAATAATCTATATCTGAACAGTCTTTGAAAGTGCTTTAATTTAAATAGTGTTTATTGAATGAAATATTCCCGAGACAGCACTGATGTCAGAGCAAGTGGCTCAACAAATCCATACCTATTCTATATGTGCCGTGCAGTTCTTCAACATTTTTACTGAAATCACATATCTGACTTCGAATATGACACCTTCCCCTTTGTAACCACAAGGCATTGCAGGATATCAATAGTCCATAAAACCATCATTTATCATTTTTAAAAAGAAGCAGAAAAGTGATAAAAATCAAAACAATCACAACTATTATTTCATATTTCTAATAAAGCATTATTTCGGCAACCGAGAAACTGATAGGTATGTGCGAGGGGATGGATGCCTGCAAGTGAACTGACTCATACTTCTGCCTTCTTATAGTTTCCATGGCTACAGGCCCATCTGAGCCACATTAGTCACACATAGCACCAAGAAAGAACAAAGAAATTGCAAGAACAAATGACATTACAATGTCACAGAAAGGTAAAGGTGCTACAGATTTGTTGTTGTTGTTGTTCCAGAATATAATTCTAAATATCATTTGCTTTAGAGTCCGCCCCCTTAAGTAGGAGATGATTCCAGTAGGGTTTGGAAATGCTGATAAGGAGCTCAAGATTTCAAAAATGAACCCAGAGAGAATTGTTCAGTGTCACAAATTAATTTTATTGATAGCTGTGTGGTAATTAACACATTTAGATCATCTAACATATTCACAGAAGTATAAACTTAGAATGTCCAAAGAGGAAAAAAATCATGCTCCAAACAACTGAGTCTATTGGTTTTATTCAAATTGTCTTATTGCATTGGGTTTATTAATGTAGATGAGTTACTACTGGCTTTTATTAAAATATATAAATACATGGAACTATTTTAAATATCAGCACATCACAGATTTTCTGTTTACTTATGCATAAATGCTTTATGAAAAATAAAATAAAAATAAAAATTGAGAGTGGATCCTAAACAAAACGTCCCATCTTTCAACATGTTACAGACATAGAAATCTAAGAATCAATCTCATCCTTCAATGAGTCCAAGATTCCCTTGTACATGAATTCTCAACACCTCACCTCACAGTGAACTCACGCTCAGTAGATGTTTGATAACTGAATTAATGAATGAATGAATCAATCAATGAAGGTAAACATGAGCTTGGCAATCACCACTTCTCTTATCCTTCATTTTACTTATTGATGTGGCCAGAATAAGTTAATAACAATACTAAAAGATATACCATGATTTTAGATTATCAAGTAAAATAAATCCCTAATACACATCAAAGTCAAATTTTGAAAAAGGTGTGTGCCATTTGAGATAAATTGTGCTAATCACAAGGGCTTTTCATGAGCAGATTGGTGGACTCATGCCCTGAGAAATGTTTTTCCCTTAGAAGTCTGGCTTTTTATGAGAGCTCGATTCCCACATAAATCTTTGCCATTTTGGTTAATGATGCTTTCAAGATTTTTAACTTTGAAGGAGTCTTGGGATTACAGTGTTCTCAATCATAAATGGTGCTATTTGACAGTTCACAGGAGCCCACGAAGGTTATGATGCCAGTGTTATCTCTGATAACTTTGCATTCAGTTGCTCCTGACACATATTTTCTTAATAAACTCAGTCATAATTTGTCTTTATTTTTCTTTCTCCAGCTCCCCTCCTATGCACTCATTATCACATACCTCTCTTCCATCTTCCTCCTTCTTTCTCAACATTTCCTCTCAATTCCAGGTTCTTCCATAGTACTAAAGATGGCTGATCTAGTAAGTCATACACTCCTAAATATGTTCATTTCAAATTATAATTCTAAGGGATGGATTCAGGAAGTATAGGGTTAAAGAGTATTTGATTATAGAACTTCCTCATTTGCAAGCTGTCAGGGAGTAGATATGGGCCTTCTCTGGATGTCTGACTTCATTCTTAGAGAGGCAAACTAAACTAGTCACTAGAAAACAATAAAATATTTTGTTATCTTGATTTGCTCACAATTCCTTGAATTTCTCCTGGGCCAACGCTCTACTGTCCTTCATTGATTAAAGCAAATGGTGGCCGGGCGTGGTGGTGCACACTTGTAATCCCAGTACTTTGGGAGGCGGAGACCGGAGGATCCGGGTTCACGGCCAGCCTCAGCTCTCTCTCTCCCCCGCCCTCTCCTTAGTGAGGCCCTCCGCAACTTCGTGAGACCCGGTTTCAAAATAAAGCATAAAAAAATAGGGCCGGGGGTGTAGCGCGGAGGTAGAACGCCCCTGCGTTCAATCCCCGGTACCGCAAAAAAAAAAAAAAAAAAAAAAAGCAAATGGTGGTTCTATTAATTAAAGGCAATTTGACCTGGAAAATAGAATCACTTAGATTTGTATGGGCCGATTGAGGTCATTAAGCGCTCTCTGGATGGGCTGGGCATTAAGTCTGCAGCTCTGTGTCAAGTGAGGGAGCCCGGCAGCTCCCCAGGCTTCCCCTGCGTCACAGCTGCAACCTGTTTCCTGATCACCTTGGCCTCTGAGGGAACCAGCCAGGCCTCTGGCAGCGCTCCATCCCTGTGGCTGCGGATGTTCCCTAACAACTTCCACACTCTCTTCTCCACCCACCCACGCGGCAAGCAAAGTTGCAAAGTTGACCTCTGATTTTCCCCTAGGGATTGAGGTGTGTATAGATTGAATCTGGCATAGGCTCTAATTAGTTTTCCATGAGTACTGTAGGTCTAAAATGAGAAACACAAGAATAATATTCTGACCATCCTTTAACCATTACATGCATTGGAAACAATACAAAATAATTAGCTGTGTCCCTTGAACTAGGGCTTTTTACAGTTCCTACAGCTTAGAAGCCTGTTGGTAAAGTATCTTGTGAATGAATGCATCTCTTAACCTGGGTCTAGGGGTATTAAAAAGTGTAGAATGACAGGAAAGAGAGAGAAAAGGGAGTGGTAGAGTACTGTAATACCAATGAAAGCAAGAGGCATTTACGGAGTAAATAAAACATACTTTCGTATTTAATAGTACATCTTTTTTTCTGGTAAGTGCCCCCAAATAGTTGGAGATTAATTTGCCTATTTAAAATCATTTGTTGGACAAATTCTATTTTACTGAGTTCCCAACATGGACAATATGGAAACTTGTAACACCGACTTTTCTTACAAGGTATTCGTAATATAGGAAAAGAGAATATTAACCCAATGAGGTCATTAGAGGTAAAGTACATTCCAGAATTCAAGGTTCCGAGCTTAAGAGCAGGAGGAGAAAAAGAAAAAAAAAATATGATGAAAGATATGACGGTGGGAAACATACTTGTAATTAAAAAATCATTCTGGGGACTTCCGTTATACATACAACCGATTTATACAAACTCAGTTGTAGACACTTGAAGAAAATTGTTTTAGAAATGGAGAAGCCATGCAAATAATGTGGGGGTTTTCTCTCAGCCATTTCACCCAGTGAACTCCTGAGGGATGGATTCTCCTCCTGCTGTGGGTCTGACCCCCTCCTGCTTCCTAGCCTACAAGCCCCCCTTCCTTTAATGCAAATTCAGTGCTTAGAACTCTCCTGAATGAGTTAAGGAAATTTCCAAAGTAACTTAAATATTTGTAAAGATCACCTTTAAAACCATATTTCAAACATCTCACAGCCTCAACTTTACTTTTTAGGCTATTTTAATAACCCAAACTTCACATTTTCTCCTTTTTAGTCAACCAACTTTATGAAGAAATAAAATGGAGGTGATTGGCGTAGCAATTCATTGATAGGCTATTTGACTGATTCATTCATTAATTCACATTCATATAAAGATTAAACACATCAAATTTCTGCTTCTGCAAGACACAGTAGGCTTTGAATAGGTATTGGGTTTGTTTTGCATGGATAACTAGGACAAGAGTTTTCTGTGTATGCTTAGACTTAAATATATATATATATATATATATATATATTACGTTACTATATAGTAATATAATAAGGTAGTTTTTCACTTAACATTTTTAACATTTATGGAGGATTAGTGATCTAATATTCAGCAAATCAAATAGACATAACTTTTGCATCAGTAGAATCAGGATAAATCAGTAGCTTTATCCTGATAGATAAAGCTAACTTGCAATATTTACTTCTGAAATTATGACTTCATATTTAGCTAAGAATGGGAAGATGTTCATCTATATTCACAGTGATACAGGACAGTCCGAATGCACAGAAGGAGTTTCCTTTCCTTTGAAGCATGCTGATGGAGAGGTTTGGTTTGCAAGCCATAGGAGATAAGCACTGTCTTGTTCAAGTATCACAGTACCTTTCGTTATCCTCAAATGGGAAATTGACAGGGATGCTGGCTCATGGGTGAAAGCAACGCATGGAAAATCTGAGAAAGAATCAAACCATTTCCATTTGTGAAACTACTTACACACTCCCATGTCTCTCTTTAGAGCATCTGAGAAGAGCATTTGGCTACCATTGATGAAGTTTAATTCCTAACAGCGCAAATACATGTAGTATAAAGGCTGAAATACTGTTAAAGTTTTTTTTTCTTTTTGTAAACAATCCTTTTCACACACTATCATAAAGAGAACTCCGCTGCTTTTCTTCCTTCAGGATTCCTGAGACTTAACTGATTCCCTTAGGATGAACAGAAGAACTGAAACATATTTTCCCACATGAGTACAAATTTGTTCAAAATTTAGTAAGAAAAATTTAAAAAAACATGCAGAAGTTAGTGATGTGTTTGGATTCTTCCCTGAGATAGTCTATTATAAACCTTACTGTTAGGTGTTTTACTGAGAATAGCACCACTCTTCTCTTGACTAAAAAGGGAAGCAAAACATTCTCTTACAACTTTTTATATCAACGCATAAAATAATAGTTGAAATTTTCAAAGAATGAGGTGATTCAATAATAGGAAAAAGTCCAAAATTGTTTTAATAAAATACAGTATGATAATTTCGTAAGGCTCCTATCCTGTGAAGAAAAATAGGCATGTAATACTGCAGCTTTGAATATTTAGATTAAATTCTTGCTAAAACCAGAAATTCATGCTTCGGAAAATGAACTGTAATGATTTTTATATAAAGTCATAAAAGCCAAACTGAGGGCTTATGCATAAGTCTATACATTCTCATGACAAATAATTTCAATTACAGCAACAAATGTTTTACAGAAAAATATTTCTTACAAAGAGAAGGACTTATCAAAAAGTGAAACCTCTATTCATACCAGCAAATTGTTAACTTTATGGACCAAATGTAATACAAAAGCAAAATCGATAGTGGGAATGGCTGGCCTTAATGTGTTTTTACTATAAAGGAACTTGTATGCCTGCTAAATCAGAAATAAGTACGTAGCTGTATTGTAAATCTCCTGGATGGATTTTGTGATGTACTTTACTTTTCATAGTTTTGATTGGATTTAAGATTTACCATGGTTGTGAAATTATTTTAGTAGATTTAAAGGAGACCAGTTCATGATAATGAGCAAGTTCAAGCATAATCAGGACAAGAAAGCTCGGTCCCTCTTCCTAGGAGCATGGGGGTGGGGACTGAAGGGAGGTCGGAGGTTGGGTATTGTTCCTTTCTTCTTAAACAGGATCAGCATTTTAAAAATAAGGCGAAAAAAATGTGTGATTTGGCAACCAGACAGTCTTTATAAACTACCTCAGCAGATTCCTGCTCAGAACATCTGCCCGGAGCTGGTGTTAGGGTGACTAAGATTGAGTGTCACACTTCCGAAGGAATTCCTGTTTCCCTTAGACACACACATACACACACACACACACACACACACACACACACACACACACACACCTTATCTGGCAATCTTGAGAGAACCCAGAGAAATCTGGGAAACTAAGGAGTGAAATCTCAACCCACCCTTGCCACTCACCCGTTTTCCTGGTCAGAAAGGAAATGTATCTTAGGTTTCATTGAAACTGTAAACAATACTACCCCTGCAGCTGCATTTCAAGTCTGATGTCCATACTTCTCAGGGCAGTTTTCATCTTGAGCAAGACTTATCAAAAACATACAGAACCAGATTATAAGATCCTATTGAAAACAGCCCACAGAAAATATCTCTGTTCCCTTTGTCACGACGTCATGTGTGTTTATTGTTAGTTACTGCTTACGCAGGTTGTTTATCAGTAATTAGCTGTCTCTGTGGGTCTAGCAAAATATGCCAGAGTTTGAGCTGAACACAGTTTCTCACTTTTTAGTTGACCTTCAGCATTGCTTGTCACTGCAGTACAACTACAAAATAAAAGGAGAAAAGACCTCTAAACACCTTGTGAAGTCATATTAAGACATATAGTTTTTATTAGAGTTGAAATGAAATTCTTTTTTTCTCTAAAATTTTTGAATATATATATATATATTCACAATATATACATATACATATATATATTCACAATATATATATATATATATATATATATATATATATATATATATTCTCCACTTGCAGATGAACTAGTGCCTTCATGGAATATACCACAGTCAAAGAGGGGTTCAGCAGCAACAAGAAAGTACATGGTATTTTGCCCCAGTCCAATGTCTGGATCTCCTCACTGTGTCACTTTAGCAACATAATGACAGCATCTACATTATGAGGGAAACTTTTCTGAAAAGCACTTTAGCAATGTATCAATAGTCTTTCAAAGAGTCATTTGCTCTGCTTCAGTGATTGCATCTCTACAAAACACTAGAAATGGTAGATAAAACTGGGGTGGTGGTGCATACCTGTAATCCCAGAATTTGGGAGGCTGAGACAGGAACATCACAGATTCAAGGCCAGCCTCAGCAGCTTAGTGAGACCCTATTTCAAAATAAAAAATTAAAAAATAGGGATGGGGGCTGTAGCTCAGAGGTAGAATGCCCCTGGGTTCAACCCCCAGTACCAAAAAAATAAATGAAAAGGCAGATAAAAATATCCTTCACAGTGTTAGCTTGGAGTCAAAAATGGAAAATTCAGTATCTGGCAATAGGACAATGATCAAATAAATTATGAAATAGTCATATTTTGGAATTTATTGTAGCTTTTAAAATCATGTTTTAATGACATGAAGAAATTTCAAAAGTGTGTTAAGTGAGAAAAGACAAATATATATATATATATATATGTATGTGTGTGTATGTGTGTGTTATATGCTTTAAACATATGTAATCCTAATAGAATAAAAATGATATATGTCTATGTATATAACAATATACATACATGATCCTAATAACATAAAAGTATATACTAATAGTATAGAAGGATAGGTGATAGTATGATAGACTATATTAGAAGGAAACCAAGCATAATGGCTATTTTCTAGTAGCAAAATTGGGAGATTTTACATTATTCTTTAAACTTTCCTTCTTCCAAGTTTTCTGCAATTAACCTTTTTTGGGGGAAGGGGGTTACTGGGTATTGAACCCAAGGGCATTCTACTTCTGAGCTACACCCCCATCCCTTTATATTTTTTGTTTTGGAAATGGTCTGGCCAGGTTGCTGAGGGTCTCCCTACATTGCTGTGGTTGTCCTTGAACCTGCAATCCTCCTGTCTCAGTCTCCCAAGTACTAGAATTACAGGTGTGGGCCACCACACCCAGCTTGCAACTACCTTTCTAATAATTATATGTAAAGGTATTTTATTTCAATTTTATTATTGAAAATAACTTCCACTGAGCTCATGTGAAGCTCTGTGGCTCATAGAAATACTAGAAAATGATAGAAGTCGTCAATAAAGCAATTACAATATTATTTCTATTGAAGGAAGTATAACAAAATTGATACTTAAACATAAAATAATTCTACAGTGAAAAGTCTAAGGTGTAGCAAACAAGAAATCTTCTCGTATTTGGGATTTTGAAAGCACAGTGTCTTTGTGTGTGTGAACAATTCCTGTTTACTACTGGTACTGTAACTTTACTTAAAAATAGGTGTTGAAAGCAGTTTGGCAGTCAATTGGAACTTTTTTCCAAATGTAAGAAGAATGTAGAAAAGAGAAAACTAAAACAGAACATAGAACTAGATTCAAATTATTTTGTTTTAAAATTAAATTTTCAAGCCGGGCGTGGTGGCGCACGCTTGTAATCCCAGTACTTTGGGAGGCGGAGACCGGAGGATCCGGGTTCACGGCCAGCCTCAGCTCTGTCTCTCTCTCTCTTCCTGTCTCTCCCTCTCTCTCTCTCTCTCTCTCTCTCTCTCCTTAGTGAGGCCCTCTGCAACTTCGTGAGACCCGGTTTCATAATAAAGTATAAAAAATAGGGCCGGGGGTGTAGCCCGGAGGTAGAACGCCCTGGGTTCAATCCCCGGTACCGCAAAAAAAAAAAAAAAGCCTTAAAATTAAATTTTCAGAGTTCCTTATTTACAAGCACCTATGTAATGTATAAATTTAAGAGAAGGTCTTTTGCCTTAAAAAGTAAAAATTATGCCGGGCGTGGTGGTGCACACTTGTAATCCCAGTACTTTGGGAGGCGGAGACCGGAGGATCCCGGTTCGCAGCCAGCCTCAGCTCGCTTGCTCTCTCTCTCTCTCTCCCTGTCTCTCTCTCTCTCTCTACTTAGTGAGGCCCTCCGTAACTTCGTGAGACCCAGTTTCAAAATAAAGTATAAAAAATAGGGCCGGGGGTGTAGCACGGAGGTAGAACGCCCCTGGGTTCAATCCCCGGTACCACAATAAATAAATAAATAAATAAATAAATAAATAAATAAATAAATATTATTAGCCAAGTGTGGTGGTGCATGCTTATAATCCCAGTACTTGGGAAGCTGGTTTTCAGCCAGCCTCAGCTACTTGTGAGGCCCTCCACAACTTAATGAGACCCTGTTTCAAAATAAAGAATAAAAAATTGGGCTGGGGATGGAGCTCAGAGGTAGAATACTCCTGGGTTCAATCCCCATTACCACTAAATAAATAAATAAATAAATAAATAAATAAATATAGCATTAAATGTTTTTGTTGGGATTTTATGTATTTAGAAGGCAATAAAAATTTAAAATTTCACCCTCTAGTAGCTAATAGGCAAGATAGCCTTAAAACATAATTATTTTCAGAGAAGTAAGCATCTATCATTATACTTTCATGGGCTTTATTACTTAACTAATTCTTTCAGGTAAGATATAAAAAGTTCAAAATTAAGAGAATTATAATATTTTACTCTATTACATCTATAACCACTCTCCTGGAAAAGGTGGTTGCATATTTTAAGTCTTGCCATTCAATAGAACTTTTGAAACTTTGCAGCAAAAACTGTCAAGACTTTAGAATAGCTAATAAAGTCTTGCTTTTTGAGCTAGGTAGCTTCCGGGTTTTTTGAAGTTTGGGAGAACAAATAGTTTTTAGCTTTTTCTCAAGTAATCTTGTGAGATTGCATGGACCACAAGAGTTGTGAACAAATGAAAATTATGCTGTGCACATGGCAGAGAGTTGGGGTAGAGAAGGACTGATCAAAGGTACCGAGTTACAGTGAGGTAAGAATAACAAGTTCTGGTGTGTTATTGCATGGTAGGGTGACTATAGATGAGTATAATGTACTATGTATTTCAAAAAGCTAAAAGAAAGAATTTTGAAAATTTTTACCATAAAGAGATGGCAAATGCTTGAAGAAAAAGATATGGCTAATCTGATTTAAATATTATGCCATGTAAACACGTATGAAAATACTACATGATACCCCAACAATATGTACAAGTTTTATGTTTTATGTATCAGTTAAAAGCAAATTTTAAAACTACCATAGAAGAAATTAAATATCATCTTCATAGTGTATCATTGAAATAATAAAGAAGCACATATTTATCAAGATGGGTTTCTCCTTCTAAATGGAATGTTCTGTTTTCTGTGGCCCTGACAGGCCTTTCCCTCACTTTTTCCTCTGGAGAATTTCAGATGCCTTCAAGATAGAGGAAGTGTCCGTGAGAATGCACTCACTGTTTTATTGTATGATTGGTAGAACTGAGGATCATATATGGATGTGGCACTATCATATCTGAAAGGGCCTTAGTTATACAGAATAGAAATGAGTTCTAAAAATGGCATTGATGACAGAATTTTAGGTTGCTTAAAAATTTCTTGGAGGGCTAGAGAAGCAGGCAGGAATTAAGTATTCAGGAACTATGTTCAAAACATGACCTGATATAGGCCCCCATCCGGTTTCTCCAATATCAGTGTGCAGGGTCATTGGATACCCCCAAAATATTGCTCACACTGTCATCTCTGAAAGCTGGTGGTATCTACTACCATCTATGCCAGGAGACATTCTATATGGTTTCTGCTGCCTAATGCCTCTTAATTTCCTATTTAAAGATTGCTTTGAGTTTGTTTGCTTTCAGAAGCTTAGATCATTTGCCTACTCCTTAGTTTCAAGAAAATAGGAACATCATGCTTTATGACTTCTATGATGAGGGACAAGGACTCATAAAATGGAAAATTTCCAGACACTTTAAAGAGCAAGCAAGCAGGGACTCTGCTTTCAGTATCGTGAATGGCTAGGAGCTCTGACAGATCTTTCTATTGCAACCACTAAATCCTGGATAGTACATACTCTTCAAAATAGTTGCTGCCTCACAATATATGAAAGGTCTCTAGCATATCCACCCATGCCCAGAACAAACCAATGTGAATAGGACCCAGAGTGGCTGGGCACTGCTCCTATGAGCTTGGAACCAGGACTCTGGAAGTGGTGAGCGTGAGATGGAGCATCTAGGAGCCAAGGGTAGGAGGCTCAGAATTAAAGATTTAAATGCAGGATGCTGAGGTCAGGGCAGTGGACACTTGGAATAGCTAGGAGCTGCAGTTGCAGGGTCAGCAGGCACCTGAAAGGGTGTGAGATTTCCCTACAGCAACAGTGCTGTGGGATGATGAACCTTGGATCAGCTGGGAGTTCCTAGGTTCATCATCCATGGCATTCCTTTTCTATAGCAAAATAGACAAGGATGTACCCATTCACTACTTGTAAAAGTGGAGAGAAACCTTTGAGGACTTAAAGATAACCTTAAGGACTATCACAGAATAAAATCAGTAAGTTGGCAGACAAAGATGACCAGAAACACTAGAAAGCAAGCCACTATGAATAAAGGTCAGAAAGAAAAAGAAAAAACAGATACGTTCAGGCTGCAAAGATGGCAAGTATTAGAATTGTCAGGCATAGAAGACAGAATGGCTATATATGGTATATAAGAAGAAATTAAATGCATAATTATAAGAATGACTGAATGGCAAGAAACTTTCAAAATGAACACACATACAGAAGAGAAATCATTCATGTAGAGTTTCTAGAATTGGAAATATAATTGTTGAAATTTTTGAAAATTTGAACAAATTAAATGGGAATGATCAAATTGGAAGGAAGTTAATATACTGAATATATGGAATCTTGGAATGAATGCTGCAATGTAGGTGGAAAATAATGAAAACGAGGTTATGATTCATAAGGAATTGAATGAGTAGGTATAACCTACTACTAATTAGAATCCCAGAAGGGGAGAGAATAGAGATAATAAAAAATGGCAATTAAAATAATGGATCTAGTAATCTTCTAGATGTAGTAAAAAATGTAGATCTTCCAATTGATGGAACTGGAGAATACCATAGACAAAAGAGAACGTCTTAAAATAGAGAAAGAACAGAATGCAAATGAACAGAATTAAAGAATTCATAAGAGCAACAATAGAAGTCAGAATACAGGAGAATAATTATTGGGAAAGTGAAAATTAATCCTTAATTTAGAATCATGTGCCCAGCAAACTATGATTCAAGAATAAGGATGAAGCTGGGAGTGGTGGCGCACACCTATAATCCCAGTATTTAGGAGTCTGGGACAGGAGAATTGCAGGTTCGAGGTCAGCCTTAGAGAGACCCTGTTTCAAAATAAAAAATACAAAGGGCTGGGGGTGGAGCTCAGAGATAGAATGCTCCTGGGTTTAATCCTCAGTATCACAAAAAAAAGAATGAGGACAACTTGTGATGTTTACAAATAATCATAAAGTAAGGCAGATTACTATCCAGAGACTTGCTGCAAGGGGATTTTTACAGGAACCACTTCCTGTAAAATGAAGAAAATGATCTCAGAAGGATAGTCTATAATGAAACAAAAAAAAGGTGAATAAGTAAACATTTGCTGAAAATAGTATTAATAATGACTATGTGGTAAAAGAAAGAGAAGACCTGAACCACTGAACAGTAATATGTACATTGGAAGAAGGTTAATGGGAGCTAAGATGTTCTACAAGTCTTGTAGTTTATAAAGAGAGAGTATCATATACTGTTCAATTTCTGACTTTAAGTTAAATAACCATGGTAAAAATGTAATGGTGATGACTAGAAGAGTAGAAATGTATTCCAAGAATAGGTATATAAACTCCAGACCATTTGGGGGGGGGACTCTATATTTAAAAAATAAAGCAATAAAGGAGAAAAAAGAAAGTTACAGAAAGCAAGACAAACAAATTGAAAGGTAAGAGGGTAAAAAAAACACCTCCAGTTTGTCCAATAATAATAAATACAAGTCATTAATTATAAAGACACAAACAGAAACATAAATCTAGTCATAAAAATTATAAAATAGGATTTAAAAAATACTGTTAGATATTGTGTGTAGGAATTATTCCTAAATAAGAAAACTAACATGTTAAAAATGTGTAGATGAAAGAGATACATTGGGCAAATAATAACCCAAAGTAAGCTCAAGTAGCTACATTATTCATAGACCAAATGTCCTTTAAGAACAAAGAGAGTAGCAGGACATGGTGGCACAGGCCTGTTATCTCAGTACTTGGGAGGCTGAGACAGAAGAATCATACTTTCAAGGTTCAAGGCCAGCCTCAGCATCTCAGAAAGGCTCTCACCAACTTAGCAAGATACCATTTCAAAATAAAAAATAAAATAGGGTGGAGGTGTATCTCAGGGGTAGAATGCCCCTATATTCAATCCCCAGTCTCTCTCTTTCACACACACACACACACACACACACACACACAAATGAGAATTACAGGATATAAATGTGGCATATATTTATAAAAGGTTTACTGCACTAGGAAGCTATGACAACTCTAAACGAGGACAGCGATAACAAAATAGCCTTCAATTGTAAGTAGCAAAAACTGTTAAAACTACATAAAAATTTGTCAAGTCAGTCAACATAATGAGAAATTGCAAAGACGCTCTCTAAAATATTATTGACAGCAAGCAAACAAAAATCAATAAAAATAAAGAAGACCGAGCACATCCAGCAAGCTTAATCTAATAGTTATATAGAGAAATCACCATCCAATAGTGGGAAAATACTTGCTCTGCTCAAGGACATATGGAATATTTTTAAAACAGATTGGGTACAAAGCCATAAAGCAAGTCTGAACACATTTCAAAGAATAAATGCCCCATAGAACAGCTTCTCTGATGAAGTGCAATTACCAAGAAGTTAATAGCAAAAGGACAAATAAAAATATCCCCATATATTGAGAATTTAGAGAATTCATTTCTAATTAATCCTTGGAGATTTTAAAATGGAAACAAACAAACAAAAAAGCCTAGAATTGAAGGACATCAAAAAGGCTACATGTAAAAGTGTATGGGAAATAGAAAGTAGTATTTTGAGGTCTAGCTAGCTTAAAACCATTATGCTAAAAAAAAAAGAAAAGGAAAAGCTAGAAAGGGTTATAAGAAGAATATGAAAATAAACCCAAAGTCAGTAGGAGGAAGAATATCCAACAGGTAAGAGTGGGTATCAGTGAAATAGAATTTAAAGGGACAATAGGTTTAATAGAGCTAAGTTCAGTTCTAAATCTCTTTGTGAGATTGATTAAAAAGTAAAGCGAGCCAGGCTTGGTGGCTCACGCTTGTAATCCCAGTACTTGGGAGGTGGAGACCAGAGGATCTGGGTTCGTGGCCAGCCTCAGCTACTTAGTGAGGCCCTCTGCAACGTCGTGAGACCCCATTTCAAAATAAAGTATAAAAAAAAATAGGGCTGGGGGTGTAGCTCGGAGGTAGAACGCCCCTGGGTTCAATCCCTGGTACTGCAAAAAAAAAAAAAAAAGTAAAGCGAATGAGAATTATATAGGTAGAAAGAGGAAAGGAAAAACAAAAATAAATTATATATTGAATAACAAGAAAGTTATGGACAAAAGACAGACCAAGATTAAAATATAAAGCTCAGCAAATGCTGTGTGCATGTATGTCACTATCACGAACTACATTATGATGTGAGACAATTCTACACCAATAAAAGTATAAAAGTATGTAAGAACATCAATAATTTTGTCAAAAGTTATAAAATTTAACTAAAGCAAAAAAAACAAGAAAATTATAACTTTCTAAGAGAACCTCAAATATAAGTAGAAATTAAATGTACCTACAACTATTAAAAGTTTGAACAAATAGTAAACACTTCTACATACAGAAAACATTGGATCCCCCAAATTTTACAAGTGGAGAATAAAAAATGAGAAAGGAATCTCTAGCTGAATCCAAAAGGCAAGCAAAAACTTGACACAAAAATAGATAAGGGAAAAATAAAAAAGAAAAATTGTAGAGCGCTGTTGCTCATGAATATAGGTGCAAAAATCCTAAACAAAATATTTACAAACAGAATCCAACAATATACAAAAAAATGCTACATGACATCCAGATTGAGATCATCCTATGACTGCATGGACCGTTTTTTAGAAAAATCCATAAATATTATTTAAACTACAAATAGATTAAAGGAAAATGTGATAATATAAAAATGGAGAAAAATTGTTTTACTAAATGCAATATCTATCTGTAGTTCAAAGAGAAGTCAGTAAACTAAGAGAATATTGTTGACCTGAAAATATTACTTACAAAAAACAAAATAAACATCATTCTAAATAAGAAAACATCAGTAGCATCAACTTTAGTATCAAGAACAAAAATTAAAATACTCACTATTGCCATTTATGTTCAGTATTTTACAGATATTCCAAAAAGACCAGAAAATAAATTATATTTTAAGTACAAATCAATAGATAAGTAGAAATAATATAATAATATAATAGAAATAATATGAAAATTTACTAAGTTGGTAAGACATAGAATCAGCTTTTAAAAACCTCAAGTCAATTGCATTTCTGTGTACAAGTAATAAATCAGAAAAAGTAATTTTAAAATTAAAAAAGCAAATTTAAAATTATTCATACACACACACACACGCACATGAAACTAAGGGTAACCCTAACAAAAGATACAAAGTATCTATATGCAGAAAACTATACTATTTTTCTGAATGATATTAAGAAGACTTGGGTAAAGGTAACAACACTTGTAAAGAGATCTATACCATTAATATCTAACTCATACATTTCAAAAAGAAAAATGCCAACTACCCAATACAAAAATGGGGAAAAGACATGAATAAGTTAATAGCTGTTTAAGACCAATATAAAGATATGTTCAATCTCAATAGTATTCCAATCAAATTCTTACAACAAAAATTAAGAAGTTTGTGTTGAGTGTGGTGGAACATGCCTATAATCCCAGTACTTGGAAGGTTGAGACAAGAGGATTGCAGGCCAGCCTCAGCAACGTAGTAAGAGCCTGCTTCAAAATAAATTAATAAATATAAAAAGGGTTGGGGTATAGTTCTGAGATAGAATGCCCCTGGGTTTAATCTCCAGTACAGTGAAGAATGAACGAGAAAGAAGAAAGAAAGAAGAAAAAGAAAGAAAGAAAGAAGAAAGAAAAAGAAAGAAAGAAAGAAAGAAAGAAAGAAAGAAAGAAAGAAAGAAAGAAAAGAAAGAGAAAGAAAGAAAGAGGGAGGGAGGGAGGGAGGAAAGAGAAGAAGGAAGGAAGGGAGGAAGGAAGGAAGGAGGGAGGGAGGGAGGGAGGGAAAGAAGGAAGGAAGGAAGGAAGGAGAAGGGAAGAGAAAAATTAAGAAGTCTGACCATTTCCAACATTGGACAGGATGTGAATCATGGGCATCTGATATGTTTTACTGACAGCAATGAAATTGTCAAACAACTGACAAACACATTGAAAAATTATTTGACATATCTAAAAAAGTCAAAACTTGCTATGTTTTACTACTCCTCATATCTACTCCTAGGTATATTACTGAAAGAAACTATAGACTATTTGAAGCAACACTTTGTAAATGCAAAAACTAAAAAATAAACGAATAAAACAAAATTATGTGTTTGCCGAAAGGAGTTTGGATAAAGTGTGGTGTATTCACAAAAATGGGATGTTACACAGCTGTGATAATGAATGAATTCATAGCCTATGTACAATATTCTTAAATTTCAATAACATATTGTGTAGGAAAAGCAAGTTCCACAAGACACTGTGATATCATTTTTATAAAATTCAAAAACAAGTAAATTACAATAATATATTTTAGTTACATATATGTGTGCAATTTGTGAAAACATGATAAAATTACACACACGAACTTGTGTAAGGGTATATACATACTTATGTGTGAGTACAGAAACATATATATATATATGTACATGCATATATACATACATTCATACATGGTTTTTTAAAGGCAATTACAAGCACAAAATTCACAAGAGTAGTTACCTAAACTGACAAGACAGAGCATGAGGTTGAGAAGCACATAGGTAAAAGTATGGTATCGGTAGTATTTTCATTGGGGGTGTAAGTGGTAGATTTATGGACATTAATTTTATTACTAAGTACTAAATAAAGAAAATAAGATAAAAGAAAGCAATGTCTGGACAAATAATGACAGTTTTTGTACCAAGAGCTATGATTTACCCAATTCTGCTCATCTCCTATTAAAAAAAATAGTCAAAGAAGTAAGCACACACACCAAAACCAAGTAGACAAAGAATGAAGATATAGCAGAAAATGTAAACAGAAGGCTAATGCTTTACAATGGTTAACTGAATCCAAAAAAGTTTAACTAAATCTAATCTGCCCTATTGGAATCCCCCAGATATTTTATTCAATTCTGTTTTTTCTGTAATTATTTTACATTGCATTGTAAATTAAAATAAAGCATGGTATTAGTGCAATGCACTATTACTGAGGGAAAGATGCATTTATTAGAGAGGGAAATCTGAATAATAAAATGTATATACTCAAAATTTTCAGTGATAGCCTACAGATTCATATAGGTGGGAAGTCTGGGCTGGCTGTGAATTTTGTCATATTTTAATAATAATAGCTGAACTACCAAATAAAATTCACTTTACTTCACATGCAATAATTCTACTCCGACATTCTCACTTGTGTAAAGACTCTAAATGAGCACAAGAGAGAGGGTAAGAAATGTTCCCTAATGCACAGCCTAGTTTGTCATCATGTCCCAGAAGTCCCTTCTCTGTAGAGTCCATGGCAGTGTGGGCCTCATGAAACATTTTGTATGAGAGTTGGAAGGTCCAGGTGGGGAAGCAGCTATATTTCTTTATCCTCAGGAGGTCTGTGCATGGCACCCTAGTGTTGTTTCCTGCTATCCCTCCTGAGCAGGGAAGGACACAGCAACTGGGCTCACAGCTCTTACAGCAACTGCCACATTGCCAGCCTCAGCATCAGATACACATCCAGCTCTGTGACCAGCCTTGCAGGTTCTGTCTTACAGGTTCCAATTTGACCTCATTTCCCCTGCTTCATGCTCCTCTGCCCTTCCCCACTGCTGCCCTCTGAACTTTCAGTTTCAACACCAGCTACATTTTCAGCTCCTTCAATAGCACTTCATCAAATCCCCATAGTAACCCCTGTTTTACCTTCCTCCCAGCTCGTCTGCTTTTCTGATCAAAGCCTGATTAGCACAGAGATCAATCAAGAATACAGACTTTCCTTATGTGTCACCAATCTAAGCTTCGTTTAGAAGCATGCTGTATGTATAGAAGGCTTTGTAGTAAAGTTGATCAGGGATCAAATTCTAAGTCCCAATTTATAACTCCATATCTTTGAGCATCAGTGCCTTCATATGTAAAATTCTGGTGATAATCTCTTCTTCCTAATGATGACAGAATCAAATTAAATACTTTATTTAAAGCCATTAACCCTGTGCCTGGCTCTGGGTAAATGTCAGCTTCCTCTCCTTCAGTCCAGTGCTGAAAAGTCTTTAAAGAACATTTGGATTATTTGATCCATGCAGCTGACCCTTTTAATAGATTAACTCATTCCCGTGAGTGAGCTCTTCTCATATTATAGATCACTAAAGGGAAGAGGTTAATTAATTTTTAAGCATATTGGAATATATTTCAAGTCTAGGTCCTCACGGAATCTAAAGTTGGTCTCCATGATGATTTGGAGCAGAATTCAGCAAAAGTTCCTCTTTTTTTTCCTACATCACTATGAATAAGCTAAATTCTAACAAAGTGTAGCATGCAAAATAATGGGAAAGTGGCAAGCCTGACAAAACTTGAAATGCATTTTCTGCATCACAGGACAGTGACCCAAATGTTTCTATGTATCCTTGTGCTCTGTCGTCCTATTGAAAATCCTTTGGGGATGCATGATGTCTCTATCCAACAAACCTCTCTGCTTCAATATTGAAGCTACTGCTTGGTATGTTAGGGATTGAAAGAGACAACTTCTTTCCAAATATTAGGAGGCCATGCTATGCCCTTTAGAACAATATATCCTGCCATCTTCCATATACTGTTTCAGAACGGCACAACATAAGAGACACAATGATACAGAAAATACCCCCCCTCCTCTTTTGGAGCTAATGAATACCATTTCTTGGGTAAAATAAAACAAGTGTTTATAGAATAATTTTAATCTTATCAAGAAAGTGAGTGACACTTGGAAATAGCCTAATGACATCAAGGAATGTTTGAGCCTGTGGTTTTCGCACTGACTTTGACAAAAAAAAAAAAACCATGTATGAATTAAGTACTCGGTTAAAATTTGGTGTATAAACAAAGGTAATCTGGTCAAAATAGCCCAGAACTCTTCCTCCCTGGTGTCTCCTCTCTCTCCACACCTCATCTATTCAAGGAGGACTCCTTGAGGGAGGTCTGCAGATTCCTAGGGATTCTAGAAATACCCTGTGAAAAGCCCCCTTTAAGGAATGTTGGCATGTGAAGGCACACTGGTGTGCTGGGCTGAGAAGACAAGAGGCCTGGAGGTTAGGTTTTTGTTTTGACCATGCCCAACTCTTACTGCAAGACTTAATTCCATTTTGTGTTGCTACTGCAGAATACCTGAAGCTGGGTCATTTATAAAGGAAAGAAGTTCATTTGGGCTCAAGGTCTGAAGGCTGGGAAATCCAAAAGCATTGCAATGGCATCTGCTTGGCTTCAAGTGAGGGCCTGTGCTGCTTCAACTCATGGCAGAAAGCAGAAGGGTAGGAAATGTTCAAAGGAGAGAGAAAAGGAGGCAAATTCCCTTGATAGCCATTTCCTTGAGAAGGCAGTAATTCACTCATAAGGACTCCACCTCTGCCCCATGACCCAAGCAATTCCCCCATTAGGCCCGCCCCCCCAACACGGTTGCACTGATGAATTAAGGTTCTAATGCATAAACTTTTGGGGGACAAAAGTTAGATGTAGAATGTCCCCTGAAGAGCTCAAATATTAGTGTTCAAAGTTGATGTAATCAAGTCATGCAATGGATTTACTGATGGTAACCTAGGTAGGTGGGGTGTGGCTGGAGAGGTTGAGTCCCTGGGGGTGCAACCTTGGAGATGGTGTTTGTGTCTTTGAATCCCCTTTGCTTCTCTCTTACTTCCAGCCTCCATGATAGGAGAACAGGGCCCTTGCTCTCTCTCTCTCTGTCTCTCTGCTTCCTGCCACCATGCCCTGAGCTCTGCAGACTAGGCCTGACATGGACTGAAATCTCCAAAGCTGTGATTGAATAAATCTCCCTTCCTTTAGGTTGCGTGGTCAGTTGTTTTGGACTACGGCAGTGAGAATGCAATCTGAAGCACTGGCCATTCTTTTCTCAGCATTAATAACATTTGTCCTCTCAGGGTTATCTTGCTGTTCACATTAGGAAATACACAAGGAAGCACTTTTAACATTTAAGAGGGAATGTAAGCTGTTTACACCTGCTTTTTCTCAAGTCCTCAACTGATAAGCATCCTCCAAGGTTTTTTCTTCCACCCTTACCTCATTCTTTTCCGACATCATATTCACTGCTCTAGTGATTTCAACAGCACTTAGGGCTTAAAATATCACCTCTAGGCATATGATTTTCAGGTTGACACCTATATCCCCAAATCCTTTTTCAAATTCCACACCAGACTTCCAGCTGTGGCACAGATGCATATATTGTTAACCCTTCAGATTCCACTGGTTTAAAATGATTTCACCACCTAACCTATCTGCCCTCCTCCTCTTCCTAATTTCTGTTTTAAAAAAATCATCATTCTCACCATCAAGGCTAAAATATTCCAGAAATATTTTTGGCCTCTTTGTCTTATCTAAACTCTTCTCTCCACATCTATGTTCACCTTTGGTTAATTCTCCTTTTATGCAGTCTTTCCTTTTCCATCTATATTGCTAAATAGTTCCACCCAGTCACTGATTACCTCTGCCTGAATTGCTGAGACAATTCCCTAGTTAATCTTCAGTATATCCTCCAGTCAATGCATCCTACAAACCACTCCAAATAATTCTTCATAATATAGAGCACAGATCATGTTAACTTCCTTGCTCAAAAATATTGAATTTTTCCTTTTTCCGAAAGAATAAATTGCTGAGTTTCTTATCATCATTAATATAATCTTGGTAGATTGTTTTGTTATCTCTGAGAGTTATTTGTGCATGTAAACAATAAACAATAATCATCACATGATATTACTAATATCTCTGCTAGAGCTGGTGACTTCTGTTTCTGCATTCTCAAACTAGAGAGAGCAGCAGTCCAGTGTGCCCAAAATGTATACTCTTAACCTTAACCTTACTAACTTTACTAAACTTACTAACTTTAAATTAACCTTACTAACTTTAAATTCCACTGTTTTCCCTCAGATACTTAATATCTTCATTACTTTTTTCCCTCAGATACTTAATATCTTCATTACTTTTTTTCCCTCAAGAACATTTATTTGTCAACTGTCCATGCATATTTTGTCTCTGATACTCCTCATGGTAGAACAAGATCTGATGTGTTCTTGCAAAGAAATTGAACATACATCAAGAGTCTATTATTCCAGTGTGTTTCCATGCATATAAAATTACCATAATCAGTGATCTGATGTATTTTAGAGTTTAAGATGAAAAAGACAGTTCACTTCTAAGCTCTTTCCCTTTCACTAATGTCATTTCTAAATATAAGAAATGTTTTAAGAATCTTAAAGTAATGTGGTGACATATTATATAATACTGTAAACATAGGCACATATAAAAGATGTCATCAGATATATTTAGGATGTGAATAGCCTAAAGACTTTCCCAACAAAGAACCAATTAATGTATGTCTGCATATGCAACCAGGTATCTTTGCAGTTTCCTTCACAGCTTAGTGATTCTCAAGTTGCAAAAAACCGAAATGTCAGAGAAGACGTGACAACTTATTCTCTCTCTTGTGGGTAGAGAGCTACACCATTCATTAACTATCACCCCCACCTTGTTCCACCCACGCACCCTTGGCTGCACCTGCAGCATCTGTGTGTTCTAGCATGTGAGAGGAAGCCATCTTCCAGGACTGGGAAGGCACTGCGCTGTTGTGACTCTACCACTCACATGATCATGTGAGCTTAGACAATGCAAGGAAGAGGAAGTATGCTCAGCATCTTCTGCTCAGTGTCCAGGAGGAACAGCTTGTTCTTTGAGTAAAGGACCCTGTTGTTTACCTGTCCCAGCAGGAAACTGATGACACACTCCCAATGGTTTAATAGAATGCAAGTAGTGATGGGGACCTGCAGAGAGGTGTGGGTGTGGTTAGGAAACTAGTTGTTACCAGTTCTGGGTCTAAAGCAGTAAGAGGACAGAATAGTTACCAAATCCTGTCAGAGATGGGAATGGAAGGTGGGCCCTCATGCAGGGGCTCTGGCTGTAAAGGACACACCTGAGTTACTGCCTACACTTTCCACTGACCAAACCCCAAAGGCAGAAGAAGGCACAGGGGCCAGGGGACACAATCCATAATAGTCTGCCTCTCGTGCAGGGTAGGGACAGGGAAGAATGCGTGAGGATGAGATGAAGGGAAGGGTCAAAGAAAGCGAAAATAGTAAAACGCTTATCTTTTGTAAAGGGCTTGAAAACTGCTTTAAACAATGGAAAATATTAAGGAGGAGTGTATCTGTCATATAGCAACTAATAGTAAATCTTAGCTATTAGTTCTCAATAAATGGAGCTGATAGTATACTGGCTCCCAGCAAAACCAGTCGACTTGGCTACTGCTATGACTTCTGGATACCTTGGTACACAGAGTATATGGTCAATACCTACTAAGTCCCAGGCACAACATCTCTATGAGGAAGGTATGATTATTTCCCCATCTGCCATTTTGTGATACATTCATTCATTCATTCAAGTCAGTCAGTCAGTCAGTATGTTTTGGGAACCCACTTTTACTAGGCATCCTCTAGGAGCTTAAGATGCAACAGAGAACAAGACAACTAAGTCCTTGCCTCGGGATGCTTACATTTTACAGATAGTCTTGGAGTGATTAAATGATTCCTGCAAGGCCATGTATTCAGGAAGGAGTGGAATCTGAACAAACCCCAGCCACTCTGTGTTTCGTCTATGTGATTAAGTGTTGCGCTCTGGTGAACTGCACAGTTTTATGTATCGTCAATGATTTAACATTTGGAATAAGATGGAAATCCTTGGAGAAGTTTTCCCTTCTGCCGCATTGTTGATAGGGAATAGGTCATTGTTTCTCTAGTTCAGTGGGTCACTCACCGCATCCATTCTGCAAACCTGAATGAAGCTGTCATTATGAATACTAGAAGTCAACGTTGATCCAGTGAGTGTTTAAACCCACCTTAAAGTTATATTTATACATTATGATATAACTTATTATTTAACCTGCATTTAATCATGTAATCCAGATGGATGGAAAGATGAGAGTATATAGAGATTAAAAGACATGCCCAGAATCGCACAGCTAACAAGTCATAGAACCAAAATTCATACTAGTGAATCACCAGAATTACCTGTGGATATTTTGTTTTCTTTTTGTGGTACTGGGGATTGAACTCAGGGGCATTCTACCTCTGAGTTACACCACCAGCCTTATTTTTTTAACAGGGTCTCACTAAGTTTCTGAGGGCCTTGCTAAATTGCTGAGGCTGGCTTTGAACCTGTGATCCTCCTGTCTTAGCTTCCTAAGTACTGGGATTACAGGTGTGTGCCACCACCTGTAATCCCAGGTGGATTACAGGCTTTACCTGTGGATTTCTTTAAAAGAGATAGCCCCCGGAGTCCCACCCTAGATATACCAAAGTAGCATCAGGATTGGGTTGGGCATAGGTGGTGGAGTTAAAACTAACAAGCAGCATCTCATTCTTAAAGGTTCCACAGCAATCCTGATGCACTAGCATGGTCATAATTGCTAAAGATGTAAACCAGTCAAACATCACCACAGCAGATTCAAAGGGTCCATCCACCACGTTCTCTTCTTACTTGATTCTGTGTCTCCAAGTGGATCATTGATTACAACCAGTAATCTTTTCATCAGGTCAAAATTTTGATAGAATCTATCATCAGAGTCATGTTATTTGACATGTTTTTGCCAGATAATAAAACACAATTTAACAAAATACTTTCTCTAAGACCTCAGATGAAGGTTTGAAACCCTTCTAATTTCACCTCTTTGTGCATTATGGTTTGCACAGAACAATTGGAACATAGTTAAAAGAAGACACTCCCTTTAAGTCTTGGAAATAACACCTGATCATTTCTCATTCCTCTTCTACTTATAACAATGAGGTTATCCCAATAATTCAGCTCCAAATAAAGAAAAGCATAAATTCATAAATAAAATACTTGAACAAGGAGAAAAGGCCTATTCATTATGTGTTAGTTCTCCCCAATGCACCAAACATATTTGCTTCAAACTAAGAGCTCTTCAAAAAGATGAGGAAACAGTTAAAATAATGAGAAGAATGTAGAATGTACAATAGGAATAGGCAAATTGGAAGTTCCTATTACGGCGACAAAGTAAATGACAGAGAAGTCACCTCTCACCCTCAGTTTAATAGTGCATCCCATGAAGAGTTTAAAGACTTCTGCATCGTGATTTTTGGACTCAAAGCTACCTTAATTAATATTCTTCCTCTGTCCCTTATCTCTTCTAAACAACTTGCTATACTAGCTTGCTGGTGATATAATCATGTTCAGGGGAAGGAGCTTTTGAAAACAACAATTCATCTTCTTTTGCACTGACCTTTAAAATAGCCAGCATTTTCTACCTGTTTACCTCCCTATGCAATTTAATAGGGTTTGCAATCTGGTTATTCTTGGAAAAATTAGTCATCACTAATAAAGCCTGCACTTTGGTTGAATTTAAGAGGCAGTTTGCCATTAGTACTCAAGTTAAAAAAAGAAAAGAAGAAAACCAACAATAATCCAATTTCTCTTCTAATGTTTAGATGCCAGCTTTCTGGAAGATTAGTTGCATTAATTCAAAATTGTTCTGAGGCAGAAAAATAAAGTACTATGGTAACTCAGTTGGTAGACTGCCATAAGTGAAAAATACAACTTTGGGTAAATGTACTGCCTACACACAGCAGGTGTATAAGTGAGCTTAGCAGTACCCCCAGGGACAGCTGACGGCATAAGCACATGATCATTCAGAATTTGTGTCAACTCAAAGGTTGGTCCTTGCACCCAGCTGTCTTTCCAACTCTAATGCTCTTGTTTCCCCATTCCTTCCTAAATACCAGTTGAGGGAGGAGTGACCAGGTGAGTCAGACCAGATGGAGTTCCACCTGCAGGTTGCCCACTGCCTACTTCTTCACTATCCTTTGAGGCTGGCAGACTAAGCTTCCTTCAAACATGGTCAACTTCTATCATCTTACTGAAGAAACTGTATTAGCATGGTCAAAATCTAAAGACTTCTGAGGCAGCAATGGATGACATTTACCTAAAAGAACTTGTAAATAATATAGATAATACAGAGAATATACTATGTATATGATGTGGAGGGAGCAGGGTAAGAGTGCAAAGGGTCCACACATGGAGTCAGAAATGTCTATCTAGGCTCTGATCTTGCTCTGCCACTTACTAGGAAGTTACCTCTCCACTAGTCACTCAATTTCCTCATCTGTAAATTGTGAGCCCTAATACCTACCTTGGAGAGGTAGTGGGAGAACAAGAAAGATTGCATAGAAAGTTGAAGAAAAGGCAGTTATTATTAATAATGATAATAATTAGACAGCACTGCGGAGCACACTGGGCTCCCTTTCTCCTGCTGATTCTTGTTCCACTACCTCAAGCAAGCTTTGAGGACAAGGAGCAGCCTTTGTTCTTTGGTTCCATATGGGGACATTCCCCAGCCTCGATTCAAACAAAGCTGTCTATCACAATGATGAAGGTGAATTTGCCCATTAAGCAAGATAATTTTGCTTTATTTCAGAAAATGCCACACTTCTTCAGTCAGCAAAGTACTGTTTTATACCAAAAGAGCCTCATTCCATACCTCCTTGAGTATGTTTAATAAGATTATTTCTGAAATGTGCTCAATTTTTAAAGGTTACTTCAAAATAACTTTTAAACATTTCTGTCAGATTTGGGCAAGTGAACTTAAATTCATTTTCTTTGATAATTAAGCAATTGAGTCATATCCCTTGGAGAAATAAATGCCAACCCTTAAAACTCATAATTTTAGTTCATCTTTTTTCTTTCTCTTCTTACATAATGAAATGTAGCTATTATCTTTTCTATTTTGTTTGTTTGAAAATAACTAACCTTGAGTATTTGAATAAGATACATGTTGAATTAGAAAATATA
>PVJS01014901.1:0-39670 GCA_004027185.1 Glis glis | reverse complement strand
ATGCCTAAAAACAAAGACATATAGCATGTAAAAGTCTAACCAGCAGCCATGCCTAGAAACAAAGACATATAACATGTAAAAGTCTAACCAGCAGCCATGCCTAGAAACAAAGACATATAACATATAAAAGTATAACCAGCAGCCATGCCTAGAAACAAAAACATATAACATGTAAAAGTCTAACCAGCAGCCATGCCTAGAAACAAAGACATATAACATATAAAAGTATAACCAGCAGCCACGTCTAGAAACAAAGACATAGAACATGTAAAAGTCTAACCAGCAGCCACATCTAGAAACAAAGACATAGAACATGTAAAAGTCTAACCAGCAGCCATGCCTAGAAACAAAGACATATAACATATGCACATATGTTTACACAACATATAAGCGTAACATGTTTCTGTGCCTAGAAACAAAGACATATAACATATAAAAGTATAGCCAGCAACCATGTCTAGAAACAGACATTATTTCAAACAAAAGAATGCAATACAGTATTAAAATAGTACTTGTGAGCGAAAATGATTGAGGCTGGACTTTTCTCATCCAGAGTTGGATTGTTGCTGCTTCCAAAGGCTTCTTTGCCCTGAGAAAGATAATAATAACAGATTTAATTTACTGAACACTTTACCATACACTGGAACTTTAAACACTGTGCTCAGTTTTCATGCATCATCTGGCTCAATTCTTACAGCAATTTTATGAGGTAGGAAACAAATATGATCTCCATGTCAGAGGTGAGGACACTAAACCACACACAAAGGGAGTTTAATACTTACCTGAGGTCACAGCGCTGGCAAGTACTGAAGCTAGAATCTGAACCCACACAGTCTAACTCCAGAGCTCACCCTCATAATGCCTCAGGGGCCTAAATGCCCGTTACCGAGTTCTGGGAGCCGGATTCCTGGAAGGGTCTGAGAGGCTTGCATCTTCTTTAGTCAGTCAGCTCTGCAGAGAAGCACACACGGTCACAACTCTGGGAGTCTGGGGTCAAGCCTCAGAAACTAAGGTGACCAAGATGACAAGAAGCTTTGTCACTGCATCCTGGACAGTGGGATTCACCCCCGGCCCTATTTTTTATACTTTATTTTGAAACCGGGTGTCACGAAGTTGCGGAGGGCCTCACTAAGTAGAGAGAGAGAGAGAGAGAGAGAGAGAGAGAGAGACAGGGAGAGAGAGAGCGAGAGCTGAGGCTGGCCGCGAACCCGGATCCTCCGGTCTCCGCCTCCCAAAGTACTGGGATTACAAGCGTGCGCCACCACACCTGGCCCCAGCCCTATTTTTTATTCTTTATTTTGAAACAGGGTCTCACTAAGTTGTGGAGGGCCTCACTAAGTGAGGAACCTGTGATCCTCCTATCTCAGGTTCCCAAGTACTGGGATTACAAGCATGTGCTACCACGTCCGGCTTAAACTGGCTTTTTTTTTTTTTTTTTTTTGCGGTACCGGGGATTGAACCCAGGGGCATTCTGCCTCTGAACTACACCCCTGGCCCTATTTTTTATATTTTATTTTGAAACCAGGTCTCACGAAGTTGCGGAGGGCCTCACTAAGTAGCTGAGGCTGGCCGGGAACCCGGATCCTCCGGTCTCTGCCCCCCAAGTACCAGGATTACAAGCATGCGCCACCACACCTGGCTCTAAACTGGCTTTTCTTAATGAGGTCAAAAACAAGGGGAAGCTGCCTGATCAGGATTTCCTGGGCAATGTATTAGTGGGCAGTGAATCGATGTATCAGAGCAGGCATGAAGGGCCCATTCCTGAACCCAAGCTCTGATGGATCGATGAAAACAAAATCGGCCCCTCCACAATAAAAAAAGAGCAAATGTGGTAGGGAAAGATTTGAGGTCCCCACAGAACGATGAATCCCTAATATTTTACAAGACTGACACGGTGGCCCCATTCAAATGCATGGTTCAGCCCCCTTTTAATGTAGCATTTTTGCTGGGCATGGTGGTATAAAACCTGTAATCCCAGTACTTGGGAGGCTGAGACAGGAGGATCACAGGTGCAAGGCCAGCCTCAGCTACTTAGAAAGACCCTGTTTTAAAATAAAAAAGGTTGGGGGGTTCTCTCAGAGGTCAAATGCCCCTGGGCTCAATCCCCAATACCAAAAAATAAAGTAGCATTTTTTATCTTTACTAACTTGCGATTAAAGATTTTTTAAAAGTTTGTGTCCATGTCTTTTCACATACCACTTGGACATCACCTTGGCAAAATCTGGAGCAGTAAAGACTCTAAGACATAAGGATCCTAGACCGAGGATGTCCTCTTCACTTCGTCTCCACTCTCCAGGGACGCCGTGCTTAACTTCTGTCCCTGAGCTGTTTTCTGTCAAAATGACTTGGGTTTTGTTGTTGTTTGTTTGTTTTGTTTTATTTCAAAGCAAGGATCATAAACTGGACATGTCTGTCCAGACTGTCACTTCTCCCCACTTCTCATTTCTTCCCTATATAACCACTGTAAAATTGGATACTTTTTTTTATTTGTAGACTAAGTAACTTTATAGATCTGAGTCAAAGAAGAAGGTACATCCCTTCCTCAGTTCATTTAAAAACTATATGGAGCAATGAGAACCCTAGTGGCCAGATTGTGTTTTCTACATATCTTCCCTCACTAGAAGGAACTAGGGCTTTTGGAGAAAAGGTCGATTGCACACTGTCAAGTTCCTGGGACAGCTCAGGAGTCTACTTGAACCAGCTCCCGCTGAACAAGAATAATTATCAGGGCGTGGTGGCGCACGCCTGTAATCCCAGTATTTGGGAGGCTGAGAGAGTAGGATCACAGGTTCTCGCAGTCAGCCTCAGCAATTTAGCCAGGCCTTAGCAACCTGGTGTGACCCTATTTCAAACTAAAATTTTTTAAAAAGGGTGCTGGGGTATAGCTCAGAAGTAGAACACTCCTGGGTTCAATCCCCAGTACTGAAAAGAAGAAGAGGAGGAAGAGGAAGAAGAAGAATTACTGAAACAGACTAAAATGCATCAAATATACTTAAAGCCACATTCTACATGTTTAAAATGATACTCTAGAAAAAAAATCAGCTGGATGTGGTAGCACACGCTTGTAATTCCAGTACTTGGGAGGCTGAGAGTGGAGGATCAGGGTTCACAGCCAGCCTCAGCTACTTAGTGAGGCCTCCGCAACTTAGTGAGACCCTGTTTCAAAATAAAGAGCAAAAAATAGGGGTGGGGTGTAGCTTGGAGGTAGAATGCCCCTGGGTTCAATCCCCAGTACCGCAAAAAAAAAAAAAAGAAAAAGAAAAAACCAACCAATTGGTTTCTACTTCTGAAGGATGCAAGTGAACCAATGTATTAAATTTGAAAACGAGCTGGGCATGGTGGTTTACTCCTGTAATTCCAGTACTTGGGAGGCTGAGACATAAGGATTGCCAGTTCGAGGACACCCTTAGCAATATAGGGAGACTCTCAGCAACCTAGCAAGACCTTCTTTCAAAACAAAAATAAAAAAGGGCTGGGGGTGTAGCTTGGAGGTAGAATGCCCCTGGGTTCAATCCTCAGTGCCACACAAACAAACAAAAAAAAAATGGAAACTGGTAAATAGAGCAAAGTATTAATCATTATTCTTGTATTTCCTATACACTCTGTACCTCAAGATAACCAAATACTTGATGAACGAATTTTGTCTTCATAGAAGAATTACTAAATATAGAATTAGTATATCAAGAATAGTGAAGGAGCCTGGGTATAACTCAGTGGTAGAGCATGCACTTAGCATGTGTGAGGGCCTGGGTTTAACCCCCAGCACGGAGAGGTAGGTAGCATGATTCTAGAACCCCTACTCAATTAACAGATCTAATCAATGTTCATCAATGGCTGCTAACATCAGAAAGTATGACAATCTTTACTGGGCGTGGTGGCACATGCTTGGAATCCCAGTACTTGGGAAGCTGAGACAGGAGGATCACAGGTTTGTGGCCAGCCTCAGCTACTTAGTGAGACTCTCAGTAACTTAGTGAGACTCTGTTTCAAAATAAAGAATAAAAAAATAGGGCTGGGGGTGTTGCTCTGAGGTAGAATGCCCCTGGGTTTAATCCCCAGTACCCCCCCAAAAAGAATGACAACCAGATTTTCTGTACCACTTGATACAAGTATACTCGTCACTACTCATGGAATTGTCTTGGGAAAAAATTCAGTGTAGGCCTGGTTAAATCTTAGACCCAATTAACAGGAAGTTTAAGGACAGAGAAACATGTTGCATGACAAGCCTAAAAAGCAAAATCCAGACAGTAGAAAATAAAGGAAAAGTAACCCAGTTTCTTAAGTAAAAAAAAAAAAGAAAGAGAGAGAAAGAGAGAGATTCATGGGATAGCTATAGATTAAAGGAGACTTAAGCAGCATATTATCCAATAGTAATAAATGGACCTTAATTGGATTTTTTTTAATAGCTGGAGTCTCACTATGTTACCCAGGCTGGCCTGGAACTCCTGGTCTCAAGTGATTCTCCCTTCCCACCTCAACCTCCCAAGTAGCCAGGGAAGAAACAACAACAAAAAAATGTGTATATATTCAAGTCCAGTGTGTTTGAGACTCCTGAGACTCTACATTTCTAACAAGGAGATGCAGATACACACACACACACACACACACACACACACACACACACACACAATTAAAAGACATAACACTCAAATACAAGGTGTGAACATTGTTTGGAACAAACCAGCTCAAAAAAGATACTTTGTGGACAAAGAATTTTGAATATGGAATGGATATTAAATTATATTAAGGAATTAACTTTTTATTTTGTTAAATGGTGATTTAGGAAAAGTCTTTATTTTTAATGTATATATTGAAGTATTTAGGGATGCAATGATATAATTCCTAAGATTTGCTTTAGAATACTCAAGCCAGAGTTGGTGATATAGCTCTGTGGTAAAGCACTTGCCTAGTATGCATGAAGCCCTGAGTTCAATCCCCAGGACCACAAAAAATAATAACAATAATAGATTAAATACGCTAGCCAACCTCTTTTAATGCCCAAAAAAACTGTGTTAGGAAGACATCGTTGGAACTGAGTGAAGAATAACATTTACACTAGCCTTTCTACTTCTGTACAATTTTGGAAATTTCCAGAATAAAAAGTATACCAAAGCTTTTGTGCTCACTGTCATTTTCTATAATTTGAAATTGTTTTGCCAAGCCGGGCGTGGTGGCGCACGCTTGTAATCCCAGTACATGGGAGGCTGAGACTGGAGGATCCGGGTTCACGGTCAGCCGCAGCTACTTAGTGAGGCCTCTGCAACTCAGTGAGACCCTGTTTCAACATAAAGAATAAAAAAAATGGGGCTGGGGGTGTAGCCCAGAGGTAGAATGCCCCTGGATTCAGTCCCCGGTACTGCCAAAAAAGAAATGGTTTTGCTAAGTTTGAAGCCAAATCTTAGTTTTTCCTCAGTGGATCCAAGGATTGTGATGGACTTCTGCCCTGCCCAGCTTCGGGTTTTATGACTGCTCTTTCCAGCTCTAGCTGAGATCTAGACAGAACAATTAAAGGTGGTTAAGTGGACTACTTGTTTTTCTTTGAACTTCCAGACAGGATTTTCTTTTCCTTTTCAATTTCTCCCTCTTTGCTGCATCCATCTTTTTTATTATTATTATTCATACACTATAACTATACACAATACTGGAATTCATTGTTACATATTTGTACATGCACATATATAATTTGGTCAATTTCATTCCCAAATATCTCCCCTTTGGCCCCCTTCCTCTACTTTATTGGTCTCCCTTTTGTTTCATGAGATTCCCTCCCCCACCTTTCCTTTTTTTTCTGCTGGCTTCCACACATAAGAGAAAACATATGACCCTTGACTTTTTGAGTCCGGCTTATTTTGCTTAATATAATGCTCACTGGTTCCGCTGGATCCTTCTTATCAGAATTTAAATGTGTTGACAACTTTAAAAAAATCCTTCTTAGCTGGGTGCAGTGGTGCACTCCTATATTGTCAGTACTTGGGAGGCTGAGACAGGAGGATCACAGGTTTGAGGCCAACCTCACCAACTTAGCGTGACTCTTTTCAAAAGGGCTAGAGGTGTAGCTCTGAAGTAGAATGCTCAGTACCAACAAACAAACAAACAAATGGAAAAAAAGCAAAAAAACAAACCGGGTGTGGTGGCACACGCTTGCAATCCCAATACTTGAGAGGCTGAGACAGGAGGATCACAGGTTCGCGGCCAGCCTCAGCTACTTAGTGAGGCATTCCGCAATTTAGTGAGACCTGTTTCAAAATAAAGAGTAAAATAGGGCTGGGGGTATAGCTCAGAGGTAGAATGCCTCTGGGTTCAATCCCCAGTACCAAAAAAAAAAAAAAAAAAACCATGGCCTGGCCTTATGACTCTCTTCTAAGCCATAGAACGTGACTGTAAAGCAGCCATAGAGTTTCCTCCTGACTCTCCCTCAGTCTGTCTACCCTGAAGCTGCCTTGAGAGACCATAAGTAGAGAAGACATAGAGATAGAGAAACCTGGGGAGCTTCAGCTACTCTAGAACTGGACTCTTCCCAAACCAGTACAGGAATGGTAGTGAAGTCTTCCAGAAGAAACCAGCCTCAACCTCCATTGACCAAAACCTCATGACAGACCCAAGTCAGAATCCCACAGGCAAGTCACTTCCAAATTCCTGACCCATAGAAGCCACAAGAGATAATAAGTGACTAGTATTACATGAAGCCACCAAGTTTGGGGATGATTTGACACAACAGATATGCAGAACGTCTCTGATTTCCACAGAGATCTACTCTATGCATTTCCTTTTTGTGTGTGTGCTGCTGGGGATTGAACCCAGGGGCATTCTACCTCCAGGCTACACCCCCAGCCCTATTTCATTTTTTATTTGGAAACAGGATCTTATTAAGTTGCTTAGAACCTCACTAAGTTGCTGAGGCCTAGCTTTGAACCTGTGATCCTCCTGTTTCAGCCTTCCAAGTACTAGGATGACAGGCCTCTACCACCATGCACAGCTTCTATGCATTTACTTCTAAACTTACGTCTTTCTCCAATGTTCTGTATCTCAGGTCAACAACATTGTTATCTATCTAATTATACAACCAAAAACCTGGTAGCCATCTTTGATACTTCCTTATTCCTCATCTCCCATATTGGATCCATTGTCACTGTTTATTTTCTCTATTAAATCTCTCATATCCATCTACTTTTATTTCCACATCAACACCCTGGTCCAAGCCATCATGTCTCATCTGTTTTACTGCCACACACAGTCTGGCCTGCTAACTAGACTCCCCACATTTACTCTAGTCTTTCTAATCAGCTCCCACTACCAACGCCAGATCAATCTCTTCTTTAAAAATCCAAGTAAGCTAGTCTCATAGAATTCTTCAGTGGCTTCCCAATGTTCTCTTTGGCCCTGGCCAGTGATCTTTCAATTTTTCTTATTGTTGAGTAGTTCCTATATAACCCAACTCCCATCTCCAGACATTTATCTTCATGACTGATGTACATTTGGTACTTAGAACAGTACTTCCTTTAGTATTTTTTACACCTATTATCTGCTTTGTTTCTCCCATACTTCTTACTTGGTACCATTCCATGCATTAGAACAGTTTTATTTATTTATTTTCCCAGTGGTGGTTATGGGGATTGGACCCAGGGTTTTGTCCATGCTAGGCAAGCGCTCTACCACTGAGCTATATACCCACCCCCTTTTTTCAATTTTTATTTTGAGACAGGGTCTGGCTACATTACCCAGGATGTCCTCAAACTTGTGATCGTCCTGCCTCAGCCTCCTGAGTAGCTGGAATTACAGGCATGTGCCACTCACCCAGCTAGAACAGTATTTTGTTAAAGGCTCACAGGTATAACCAGGGTGGACAGCTTGTAGAAGAAACTGGCTCTTACTCACACCTGTATTAATAGGAATGCAGGGGCGAATGGGGAGGGAGCTGGGGGCAAGTCCACCAAGAACTGTGTGCATGTATGTCACTATCACTATGAACTACATTATGATATGAGACTATAATGCACCAATAAAAGTATAAAAAATGAGAATGCAAATTCAAGTGTTTCATGAAAATAACTATTTCTGATGAAACTAGAACTATTAAGAGCCATTAAACTGACAGGGGCTATTGATGAAAGCAATAGTTTTCTTTCCTAGAAAACATTTGAAAAAAGAACTAGATTCACAACAACTTAGTAAGATACAGTGAGTTCTAGGAGGAGGTCTGAGGGCCAACAGTCTATGATCAATCTAATTTTAGAGACTGACCTAGGCCTGGATTAGAAATATCTACATCCAAAGGCCATGTTTCTTTGTATACTCCTATATCTTGGTAGGAATAAAGGGATACATTTTCTCTGGACTTTATTTCTCTTGACCTTGACCTGTACTGGGATTGAAAGAGTGGGAAGAACTAAGAGAATCTTTGTCAGAGTAAAGGAAAGAAAGAGCTGGGTGCAATGGCGCAGGCCTGTAATCCCAGTACTTGGGAGGCTGAGACAGGAGGATAAAATGTTCAAGGACAGCCTCAGCAACATAGCGAGAATCTCAGCAACCTAGAGAGACCCTCTTTCAAAATGAAAAATAAAATAGGGCTGGGGGTGCAGCTCAGAGGTAGAATGCCCTGGGTTCAATCCCCATTAACACACAAAAAAGGAAGAACGAGAAGCAGGAAAAAAGGAGTCAGTAGAGCCAGGAATGCCCAGGTCTACCCCAAGAGCAGAAGATGTGGAGCCAGAAAGGCAGATGAGTTGCGGATGCCCCTGGATGGAGTCATAAGAATTTCCCTTGGCAGGCTTCCAGGCTTCCAGCACCATAGCCACATCTCAGACGGAAGAGCTGCCTGCTCTGTCTTTGGTCGTGAGTTTGGTAAAGAAACAGACAAATGGCATCAATGTATAACATCAACTACACAGCTCCAAATTATATGTAAACCAGTGAATAAATCTCTGGAAAAGAAATAAGATGAGATAGAGAGAGAGAAGAAATCCTTTAGAAATTCAACCAGAAAAAAAAAAGTAATGAAAGACCAAGTCAATATCATCTCTACTGCAACATATGGGAACATAAAACAAATCTGTAACTCAGTCTCCAGATATTATAACACAATGAATAATTCACCCAAGACAATGAATTTAGTAGAAAAGGCCCAAACTGAAGCACTAACGTATCTCAGAATGAAGACAAACAGCTCTGATATGAGATGTATGGAGCATGATGTGTTTGGGAAAATAATACTTTCTGGTCTTCACAAATACCACATCTGAGATGATATCGGAATAATTAGTACATTGAGCTCCAACAATGTATTTTTAAAAGGAATGTGATCTCTAGATACAAATTTTCAAATTGCAATCAGTATTTCTGTCACCTCCCATTACCTGTCTCCTCACCTGTCTAGCCAGCTGTGCTGCTGTGTAGGCAAAAACAAACATGTAATTGAAGTATGCAGTATCTTCATGCAGGCTGGTTATGTTGGCTAGGGATGAAAGGTGCCTGAACTGGAAGGCTGATTAGTTTACCCATTAAGAATAATGGAATATGACCTGGTGTGGTGGTAACAAAAACCTGTAATCCCAGTACTGAGGAGGCTGAAACAGGAGTATCACAGGTTCTAGGATAGCCTCAGCAACTTAGTGAGGCCCTGTTTAAGAATAAAAAATAAAATAGTGCTGAAGGTGTAGCTCAGAGGTAGAATCCCCTGGGCTCAATCTCCAGTACCACAAAAAGCAAACAAACAAAAAAGAATAATAGAATATGGGCAAGCATGGTGGCACACACCTGTAATCCCAGTACTTGGGAGGCTGAGACAGGAGGATCACAGGTTCTAGGCTAGCCTCAGCAACTTAGCGAGGTCCTGTTTCAAAATAAAAAGGGCTGGAGGTTTTGCTCAGAGGTACAACACCCCTTTTTTTAAGAGAGAGTCTCCCTATGCTGTCTAGGCTGGTCATCGACTCCCGGGCTCACACAATCCTTTTGCCTCAGCCTCCTGAGTAGCTGGAGCTACAGGCGTGTTACTGCTCCTGGCTTGGTTGTTTCACTTTGGTTGATGGCATATGTAAGAGCTTTGGAGACTGAGGAAACAGCTTGAAGCCAGCAAGTTGGCTTGGTGCACTGGCTTTCAAACTGTCCCGATGAGGAGTTGCTTCCACAGGGTTCCGTCATGTGCACCTGTAATCCCAGTGACTCAGGAGGCTGAGGCAGGAGGATCACAAATTTGAGGCCAGCTTCCACAATTTATCAAGGCTCTGACTCAAAATAAAAATAAAAGGGCTGGAGATGTAGCTCAGTAATGGAGCATTCATCCCTGAGTTCAATCCCCAGTATTGCAATTTGGGGAGGGGGGCAGGGGAGTACTGGGGATTGAACCCAGAGGCATTATACCTCCAAGCTATACCCCTAGCCCTTTTTTTAATTTTTTTCATTTTTGAAACAAGGTCTCACTACGTTGCTAAGAGTCTCACTAAGTTGGTGAGACTAGTTTTGAACCTGTGATCCTCCTGCCTCAGCCTCTCAAATACTAGGACTATAGGCATGTGCCATGATACCCAGCTAAGAAAAAAAATTTTTAAAGGATTTAAGCCAGGTGTTGTGGCACATGCCTATAATCCCAATACTTGGGAAACTGAGACAGGTGGATCACAGGTTTGAGGTTTTCTTTTCTCTCTCTTTTTTCTTTTTTTTGGGGGGAGGTGGTACTGAGGATTGAATCCAGGATTGCTCTGCCATTGAGCTATACTCCCTTTTTATTTTTTATTTTATTTATTTTGAAACAAGGTCTCACTAAGTTACCACATGCTGACCTTGAACCTGCAATCTTCTTATCTCAGCCTTGCAAGAACTGGAATGACAGGTGTGCACCACCAAGCCAATCTCTCTCTCTCTCTCTCTCTCTCTCTCTCTCTCTCTCTCTCACTTCATACTGTAGATTAAACCCAGGGGTGTTCTACCACAGAGCCACAACCCCAGCCCCCTTTTCTAAATTTTGAATGCTAAGGGTCTTACTAAATTGTTGAGGCTGGCCTCGAACCTGTGATCCTTTATCTCAGCCTCCCAAGTACTGGGATTACAGGTGGGCAACACCACAACTGGCAGACATAATTTTTATCTCTGCTTACATTGCCCATCTGTTCTTAAAGGTCATTTGTTCTAATTACTCATCTAGGTGCATAAAAAGATAGACAATAGAGAAACCATTAACATTCTCAAGACCCTGGCTTGGACTATGGGTCTAAGTCACCTACTATGGAAGGTGCTAGGTTGCTAGGCCAAAGAGGAAGCTTTAGTCCCCTGTAATCCTATCACTTGGTTTAGGCTATGCCTGAATTGTTTCTCTTTTCTTTTCTTTTCTTTTTTTTTTTTTGCAGGATGAACCCAGGGGCATTTTACCTCCAAGCTACATCCCCAGCCCTATTTTTTATTCTTTATTTGGAAACAGGGACTCACTAAGTTGCGGAGGGCCTCACTAAGTAGCTGAGGCTGGCCGCGAACCCAGATCCTCTGGTCTCAGCCTCACAAGTACTGGGATTACAAGCATGCACCACCACACCCAACTGAATTGTTTCATTTTGAAGGGGATATTTTGGGTGGAGCTTCAGGCTACGTAAAAGTGGAGAACCTAAATTCCCAAAAGTTGTTCCAATTGTGTTTTACTATATAATTAACCATCCCAAGTCCAGTGGCATAAAGTAGCAACAGATATCATGCAGTCTCGAAAGGGCACAGCTTGGACAGCTGTCCCTGCTCCATGATGTCTGGGGCCTCTGCTAGGAAGACTCAAAGGCCAGGGGTGGGGGCAGGGGCAGAGGAGAGAGTATGACCCAACATCTAAGGTAGACTGACCAGCTGTCTTAGCGCCCAGGACTGAAGGGAGTCAGGACGGTCCCTCTAGACTTTGGGCTGGAATCATCAGGAGGACCACTCGTTACATGTCTAGTGGTTAATTCTGACTGTGGCTGGGGACTGGTTGGAATAACTTTACGTGGACTCTCCATGTGGCTACTTGAGCGTCCTCACAGCATGCTGGCTGGGTTCCAAGAACAAGCATCCCAAGAGAACCAGGAAGAAGCATCATTCACGGTCCAACCTCGATGTCACCTAGTGCTACCCAGTCACCAAGATTCAAGGGGAGGAGCCATAGATGTTTCTTGTCCGTGGCAGAAGTGTCAAAGGCACATTGTAAGATCATGTAGGATGGGAGATGATATTGTGCCACTGAGATACCCAAGGACTTGGACACACACGGCAGTTAGTATGGGGAGAAGAAGCAAAAGAAAACCATCTCCCAGGTCCTTCTCTCTATCTCGCACGTCTGATAAGCCAATTTCTACCCTTTGGATTCTAGGATTTTGTTTGTTTGGTTGGTTGGTCGTTTTGTTTGGTACTGGGATTGAACCCAGGGACATTCTACCTCTGAGATACACCCCCCAGCCCATTTTATTTCTTATTTTGAAACAGAGTCATGCTAAGTTGCTAAGGCTGGCCTTGAACCTGCCATCCTCCTGCCTCAGCCTCCCAAATTCTAGGATCACAGGCGTGCACCATCACACCTGGCTTGGGTTCTAGGTTTTTAGTATGGGCCGGAATTCCACAGAATGATGGCAAAGAACCAAAGAGGTTGGCAAGGCTACCTGTTCAAAACCCAGGTGTGCTCTATAACTTTTTGTGGCATTTCATGAATACAGAGTGGGGGCTGGCCACCTGATGTGATAAGAAAACTATGAGCTTGGGAGTCACAAATTCCGTCTCCTTCTGCTGGCACCATGCCATCGCAAGTCACATCTGTGTCTCAGGTGCCTCATCTTTGAAATGAGAGCAATCGCAGTACCTGAACTATTCAGTTCACAGCTGTAGGAATCAAGTAAGTACAAGAAACCACTGTGAAAACATAAGGTGCTACAACATTACATGAACGTGTCACGCTTAGCATCTGCTTGCTGTCTTCAGGAGGCTAAGTATAGAAGCAAAGGCAGGAAGAGCCCTGGGTGGGAATGCAGAATGCATGACCTTTGAGGCCCTGTAAGATCTGTAATTAAGACTGTGAGCCAAACTAATTACTTATGCTTGACGTACTAAATTAAAACATTTTGGGCCAAACAATTAGATGAGAAAACTGTGAGTAACGTATTGATATAGTCAATCTGTAGGTCAGCTGAGGTCTGAGTCTAGTGTACTCATTCTTTTTGCAAAATAATAGGGAAAAGGCATAGTTCCTACGATTTTTATAAGATTCGGAGCTAAATAAACGTTTCAGTTTATTCTTGCCGGCCTTGGTGGCACATGCCTATAATCCCAGTGACTCAGGAGGCTAAAGCAGGAGGATCACAAGTTGGAGATACACCTGGGTAACTTAGCAAGACCCTGTCTTGAAATTAAAAAAAAATAAAATAAAAAGAGGCTGAGGCTGTAGCTCAGTGGTAGAATGTACCTGGTTTCAATCCCTATTATCAGGAAAAAAGTTATTCTCATTTTATTTTATTCTCATTTTATTTATTAACCAAAGATCCACTCTGCTAAACTTTGTGAGGCAGAAAATGGGGCCTATTGTAGAAAAGGTTATACTGAGCCGGGCGTGGTGGCGCATGCTTGTAATCCCAGTACTTGGGAGGCAGAGACCAGAGGATCAGGGTGCGCAGCCAGCCTCAGCTACTTAGTGAGGCTCTCCGCAACTTAGTGAGACCCGGTTTCAAAATAAATAATAAAAAATAGGGCTGGGGGTGTAGCTCGGAGGTAAAACGCCCCTGGGTTCAATCCCCGGTACCGCAAAAAAAAAAGCAAAGTTTATACTGAAAAACAACTCAGAATTGGAAACTCATGATCACGAGCAGCTAGGGCACGTGATTGTAAAGAATTGAATTAAAATGAGTAACACTAAAAAAGAAATGAAACCTCCAAAATTAATAATGAGTCTAGTGAAAGCCGGGCGTGGTGGCGCACGCTTGTAATCCCAGCACTTTGGGAGGCGGAGACCGGAGGATCCGGGTTCTTGGCCAGCCTCAGCTCGCGCACGCGCGCACGCGCTCTCTCTCTCTTTCTCTCTGTCTCTCTCGCTCTCTCTCCTTAGTGAGGCCCTCCGCAACTTCATGAGACCCGGTTTCAAAATAAAGTATAAAAAAATAGGGCCGGGGGCGTAGCGCGGAGGTAGAACACCCCTGCGTTCAATCCCCGGTACCGCAAAAAAAAAAAAAATAATGAGTCTAGTGAGGAAATCACAGACAGAAAGGGTACTAATAACAACCTATGATAAGGAGTTTGATTTCATTTCTGTTCCTAAGATAGCAAGTTTATGAACAGCTCACCGTGGATTGAAGAATAATTTTGAAAGGCACAATGAGTAAATCAGTACTTGTTAATGATTGCTGGGCTAGGTGAATTGCCTGCCCAGACTGAGGGATCCTCTGGGTCTTCGCTGTCAGGCTAGGCTTTGAAGTCTTCTCACCTGACACTTCCTCCCTGGCCTGTCATTCCTCCCAAGCTGTCAATGATCACCTTTACAGAGGTCTCCCCCACCCCACCACTAACTTCATCTACCCTGTGGGCTTCAGACTCCCATCACCAATGCTCTACTCATCACAGGGTAACCCGTGGTCCCGTTTTGCTCAGGAACGGATGGCTCCCAGGTCATGAGCTTTCAGTACTAACACTGGAAAAATCCCAAGCAAACTAGGACAAGTTGGTCACCTAACTACTGAATAACTCTACTTAGACAATCAGGAGGGTCCTGGTACTTAACATGTCCAAAACTAATTCACCATCTTCTCCTTCAATGTGATTCCTCCCTGTGTTCTCCCTAGCAATGGAAAGAATTTCTGCCCATACCGATCACCATGTTAGAAACCTTGGAGTTTTCATAGATGCCTTTCACATACCTCTCAAATCATTTAATTCTTCTGTATGCCTCATCTGAAAACTATGTCTCTTAGCCAGGCGCAGTAGTGCACACCTGTAATCCCAGTACTTGGGAGGCTAAGACAGGAGGATTGCAGGTTCGTGGACAGGCTCATCAACTTAAGGAGACCCTCAGCAACTTAGCAAGACCCTGTTTCAAAATAAAATAGGGCTGGGAAAGCTGGGCATGGTGGTGCATGCTTGTAATCCCAGTACTTGGGAGGCTGAGACAGGAGGATCGCAGGTTTGTGGCCAGCCTCAGCAACTTAGTGAGGCCCTCTGCAACTTAGTGAGACCATGTTTCAAAATAAAAGAATAAAATAGGGCTGGAGGTGTATCTCAGAGGTAGAATGCCCCTGGGTTTCATCCCCAGTACCACACACTAAAAAAATAGGGCTGGGGGTGTAGCCCGGAGGTGGAACTCTCCTGGGTTCAAATCCCAATACCAGAGAAAGAAGGAAGGAAGGAAGGAAGGAAGGAAGGAAGGAAGGAAGGAAGGAAGGGAGGGAGGGAGGGAGGGAAGGAAGGAAGGGAAGGAAAACCATGTCTCTTTAGTTGGCTTAAGTTCTTCTTGGTCTCTTTCACAGACTATTGCAAAATCCTCATATTGTGGAATGCAATGATACTTAAAACACTCACCCCAGCATATGTCTCGCTACTTCTATTTGTGCACGGTATTTGTGTTTCTTTATTAATAAAATTTATTAATATGTCATATCTTCCATGAAAAGCTAAGGAATCACTACACAGTAAAGGAGACTAAAGGGACATAATAGAATTCTGAGTTAGGAGATTAAAAGTTTCTATAAAGGATGATATTGAGACAATCAGTGAAACTAAATATGGACTGTATATTAGATGATAGTATTTTATCAATATTACATTTCTTTTTTATATTTTTATTGGTGTATCGTGTTATGTATCATAGTGGGGTTCAAAGTGATACAAAAATACATGCGCACATCCCTTGATATGTTTCCCTCCACATCCTCCCTCACTCATGCCTCCCTCCTCATGCATGTGTGCGATTGGTACTGATACTTCCTTGTATAAATGGAACCTTACTTGAACTGTTCCCATCCTCAATCATTGTTCCCCACCTCTCCTCCCTCCCCCATTTCCCTTCCACTCTTCTACTGGTCTCTCTCCTCATTCGACTGAAGACCGTTCTGCTTCCCATTTTCATTCTGGCTTCCACATATGACAGAAAACATATGACCCTTGAATTTCTGAGACTGGCTGATCTCACTTAGCATAGTATTCTTCAGTCCCACCCATTTTCCTGAAAATGACATCATTTTTTTTGGGTATGACTGAGTAAAATCCCATTGTGTGTATATAGCACATTTTCTTTATCCATCCATCTGTGGATGGACGCTATCCGTGGATGGTTCCATAATTTGGCTATTGTGAACTGTGCTGCTATAAAGGTGAATATGCATATATAGCTATAGTATTCTAACTTTAATTCTTTTGGAAAGATACTGAAGAGTGGTATAGCTGGGTCATGTGGTGGTTTCATTCCTAATCTTTTGAGGAACCTCCACACTGATCTCCATAGTGACTGTACTAATTTGCAATCCTACCAACAGTGTATAAGGGTCACTATTTCCCCACATCCTCACCAGCATTTATTATTGTTTGTATTCTTGATGATTGCCGTTCTAACTGGAGTTAGAATCTTAGGGTAGTTTTGATTTGCATTTCCCTGGTTGCTAATGACATTGACAATTTTTTCATGTATTTATTGGCCATTTGTATTTCTTCTTTTTTTGTGGTACTGGGGATGGAAACCAGGGGCATTCTACCTAAGTTATACCCTCAGCCCTATTTTATTCTTTTTATTTATTTATTTATTTATTTAGTGGTACTAGGAATTGAACCCAGAGGCATTCTACCTCCAAACTATACCCCAGACCGATTTTATTTCTTATTTGGAAATAGGGTCTCACTAGGTTGCTGAGAGCCTCACTAAATTGCTGAGGCTGTCCTCGAAACTGCGATCCTCCTGTCTCAGCCTCCCAAGTACTAGGATTACAAGTGTGCACCACCATGCCCTGTTCTTACTCTTTTATTTTGAAACAGAGTCTCATTAAGTTGTGGAGGCTGGCCACGAACCTGTGATCCTCCTGTTTCAGCCTCCCAAGTACTGAGATTACAAGTGTGTGCCACCACGCCCAGCGTATTTCTTTTTTCGAGAAGCATCTAATCAGTTCATAAATATGACATTTTTGGGGGGGATACTGGGGATTGAGCCCAGGGGTGTTCTACCTCTGAGCTACACACCAACCCTTTTATTGTTGTTATTGTTTTTTTGTTTTTTTCAGTACTGGGATTGAACCCAGGAGCATTCTACCTCTGAGCTACACCCCCAGTCCTATTTTTTATTCTTTGTTTTGAAACAGGGTCTCACTAAGTTGCAGAGGCCTTCACTAAGATGCTGAGGCTGGCCGTGAACCTGTGATCCTCCTGTCTCAGCCTCCCAAGTACGGGGATTATAAGCATGTGCCACCACACCCGGCTCTTATTGTTTATTTTGAAACAGGTTCTCGGTAGGTTGCTGAAAGTCTTGCTAAGTTGCTGAGGCTAGCCTCAAACCTGCAATCCTCCTATTTCAGCCTCCCTGGGATTATAGGCCTGCACTACTATGCCTGGCTTAATATTACATTTCTTGAGTTAGAACATTATTCCAGAGTTATAAATCTGAATTTCTTTTTTCCTTTTTTTTTTATTTTTGTGATGCAGGGGATTGAACCCAAGGCCTTGCACATGCTAAGCATCCACTCTCCCATGAGCTACATCCCCAGTTCCTGAATATCCTTATTCTTAAAATTAATATGTTATGGGTGTGGCAGGCCATGATCTCAACGATTCATTCTTATATTTTCATCAAAAACTGATTTAATAAAAATTAGAAAGGAACAAAATAAAAAGTACAGTATTTTAGGTGTGTGCAGGCACTTGGCAGTGCTGGTGAAGCATTACCTAAGGGGAGGAATGCTCTCCACGTCCCGTCAGGCAGTGTGCTCAAAGGTCCCAGTCAAGGCAATGCAATGCAAATGGGAAGTCATAAAGCCAAAGGCATTCCAGAAAGCCCTTGCTGGACCAAGTGTGGAGTTTAAGAGGTCCCACGAGCCAGAGGAACCAGATCCAAAGGATCTGTCAACCATGTGCCTACCAACGTAAAGCTTAGAGGGAGTCTAATATAAAGTCAGAGTCACCAGATGTCTGTTGCAACACAGCCCTCCATTTTCTAAATTTTTTGCATCACTGACACTAAAAAGTGAAATCTTAGCTGGGCATGGTGCCCCACACCTGTAATCCCAGTACATGGGCTGGGACCGGAGGATCACAGGTTCAAGATCAGCTTTAGCAAATTAGCAAGACTCTCAGCAACCTAGTGAGACCCTATTTCAAAAAAATAAAAAGGGCTGAGGGTTTAGCTTGGAAGTAGAATGGCCTTGGGTTTAATCCCCAGTAACACACACACACACACACACACACACACACACACACACAAGTCAAGTCTTGAAAAGGTACATCTATAGTCTGGGGGTAACTTTATGTCCTGAAGACACCATATCAGATCTGACCTTGTTGGACCTGAGACATTGAACCAGAGACTGGAGACCAGGTAAATAGGCAGATATATGAAGTCAACCTAGAGTAAAGGGCACCTGTTTTGTGAATTTGAGGCCTCCAACAGCTTCCTCTATCAGAAGTCACTTCCCAAGGCATGGGACAGGAATGACGCTATGTTGTTCTGACCCTGCATCTGAGTTTCAAAGACCAGGGCAATATTTCTCCAAAGTCCAAAGTCTTAGCCATATCAAGACCCTATACAACCTGGCCTGTATTTCTGTCCCTTGTTCCACCTATATGCCTACCATTCTTCCAAACATAGCTTAATTTTCAGCTGTATCTAAGTCAGCTGTCCCTCCTATAACCCATGATGCCCTTTATGTCCCCACACCTTTGCTTATGTGTTACTTCTACTCTTATCACCTTACTCAAGCATGCAAGAATATCACCTCGCCTCAAGTTCTGCCCAAATGTCTTCTGATGTGTGTGTGTGTGTGTGTGTGTGTGTGTGTGTGTGTGTGTGTGCGTGTGGTCCTGGGGATTGAACCCATGGGCATTCTACCTCTGAGCTATACCCCAGCCCTCTTGTCTCAGCCTCCCAACTACTGGGATTACAGGAATGTGCCACCATACCTAGCTGTCTTCTGATTTGTGTGTGTGTGTGCGTGTGGTACTGGGGACTGAATCCAGAGGCATTCTACTTCTGAGCTACACCCCCAGCCCTATTTTTTATCCTTTATTTTGAAACAGGGTCTCACTAAGTTGCAGAGGGCCTCACTAAGTAGCTGAGGCTGGCCACGAACTTGCAATCCTCCTGTCTCGACCTGCCAAGTGCTGGGATTACAAGCATGCACCACCACGCCCGGTTAATTTTTTTATTTTGAAACAGGGTCTCACTAAGTTACCATATGTGTGCCTCAAACCTGCAATTCTCCAGTCGCAGCCTCCTAAATACTGGGATTACAAGCATGCGCCACCACGCCCGGCTGTCTTCTGATTTTTTAAAACCTTTACTGGACTCTTTTTTTTTAACTCTTCCAAGAAGATATTGCTCTCTCACATTGGACATTATACAGATCTTTATTATAGTTTTTATTTTTATTTGGTTAGTTTTGATGTCTCACTCGCTTGATAAGGCATAAATTCTTTCAAGGGCAAAACTGGGTCACATCAGTTGTTCTCCTTCACTCTGGTTCACTACTTCGGTCCTTGGCCCCTCACTCCTCTGTCCTCGTACAATACCAGCCCTGCAAAGCATTTATTCGTGGCATTTGTCCCTTCCCATCCAGGCGTTGTGCTTTACTTTGCTGACTCCCAACCACTTAGTCTGAGGGAAGAGCAGAGGTGACCGTGGCTCCCAACGGAATGCTGACCTTCTGCATTCCCTTCTGCCCTTGCCTTCTGCATCCCAGCCCGGGGGTTCTTTCAGTTCTCTGGCTACTGGACCAAGTGTCTGTGACGCTTAGAGCCTATGTGGGCCTGAAATGCAGATCCACTTTCCAGCTGATAGTTTGATGGACTAACTGGATGACTGCTATAACCTAGAGCAGACTGGATGGTTTGGGTGTGGAATGGAGTGCCTCTGTTGGATGAAGCTATAAAGAAACAAGGGCGGAGATGCAAATAGAAGTGGAGCCAGAGGTGAGAGGCCGCTGTGTTAATTAGCTGGACTGCTGGGAACGTATAAAACAATGAGAAGAGAGAGGGCCATGCCTGGCCCCCACCTGCTGCATATTGCATGGTTTAATCTGTCTCCCTCCCTTGCAGTCACCTCCAAGGTGATCCATGAGGCTTCTCGTGCAGCCTGAATTTTCTCCAGGAATAGGTTAGAGGGTGGAGCCCTATGGGATAAAAAATATGGATATATGCCAGAATTACAGTTAAAGGAGTGTCTGAGTGAGGGAGTAAACTATGGAGCAATTCTGCCTTGGCGAGATGGATAGCCAGTTTTCCCAGCAACAAATAGAGTAAAAGAACAATCTCAGTTGCTTACTAAATTCTTACAATATGCCAGACCTTTTGCATTCATTATCTGATTGAATCCTCAAGAGTCTGATGAACTATGTATCATTTCTATTTCACAACTGTGAAAAGTAAATCTTGGGCCAACTTATTTACTGGCCATTGTGGTTCAGATCTGGAATGTCTCCCAAAACACTGATGTGTTGAAAGCTGGGTACCAAATGTAGCAAGATTCAGAGGTGGGGCATGGCAGGAGGGAGGAGGCGGGTCACTGGGGGCAGGGCTTGGGGACTGTATTTGTCCTTGGCCCCTTACTTCCTCTCTCTTTCTTTCTCTCTCCCTCCCTCCCTCCCTCCCTCCCTCTCTCTCCTTCCAGCTGCCCTGTGCAGCTCTCCTCTGCCGTGCCTTGTGCCATTGTGATGTATGATGTGTCTGCTTGGAGCTGGCCAACCATGGACTGAACCTCAGAGACTATAGACCAAAATAAACCTTTCCTCCTCTAAGTTGTTCTTGTCAGGTATTTTGGTCACAGCAGCGAAAAGCTGACTAATATGCTAGTCTAACAGCAAATTAGTGACAGAGCTAACATTGAGTCAATATTGAAATCCAGCTTTGTCTAATTCTAAATTTACCAGGATGTAACACCTCCCATATATCCAAAGCACAGTTCATTCATGTGGTCAGCAGATATTTATTGTGCGTCCACTGGAGGTAAGTATATACTGGGGGATATAATAATAAGGTAAAACAAAAACATGTCTGTCGTTATGAAGCTTACAGCCTAGTAGAAGAGATCAGCTCTCCTGTGGCTAATACCATGGTGGAAAAGTACCTGGTGCTATAGAGTATATAATAGAAATCCCACCTAATGGTGTGGACCTGTTTTTACCTTCCAGACATTTCCTCTTCTAGAAACTTTGTTTCAGTTTTCCCCTGGGGAAGGCATTTGGCACTGCTGATGGCCATGAAACAAGGACAAGATACCTGAGAATAAAGCTTACAGAATATAACAGATGCAAGAAACAGTTTACTGAGGAAATTAAAAACAGGGCCCCAAGCCAGATGCATACCTGTAATTTCAATACTTGGGAGGCTGAGTCAGGAGGATTGCAGTTTCAAGGCCAGCCTGAGCAACTTACCAAGAGCCTGTCTCAAAACAAAATAGGGCTGGGGGTGTAGCTCAGACATAGAACATCCCTGGGTTCAATCCCTAGTATCACACACATACACACACACACACACACACACACACACACACACACACACGGTCCCAGACTCATATCAATGACCCATGAACGTTTTAGTTACATGAGCCTCTTACTTCTCCTTATGCTTACACCAGTTTGATTTCTTCCCCCCAACTTGGAACTAAAAAAGAATCTACCTAACCGGGCATGGTGGCACATACTTGTAATCCCAGTACTTGGGAGGCTAAGACCGGAGAATCCAGGTTCGCGGCCAGCCTCAGCTACTTAGTGAGGCCCTCTGCAACTTCGTGAGACCCTGTTTTAAAATAAAGGATAAAAAATAGGGCTGGCGGTGTAGCTCGGAGGTAGAACGCCCCTGGGTTCAATCTCCGGTACCGCAAAAAAAAAAAAAAAAAAAAGAATCTACCTGGGTGGTCAGGGTTTTCCTGAAGAACAAGGGTATCTGAGATCTGAAGGACGAATAGGAGTTCATGAAGCAGAGAAGAAGACTGTATGAGTCAGAGGAAATAGCAAGCCCCAGAGTCTTGTATAAGGAAAAAGCATCCAGCCAGGCATGGTGGTACACACATGTAATCCCAGTACTTGGGAGGCTCAACAGGAGGGTCACAGGTTCAGGGCCAGTCTCTCAGCAACTTAGTGAGACTCTCAGCAACCTAGCAAGACCTTGTTTCAAAATTAAAAAATATAATAGGGCTGGGGGTGTATCTCAGAGGTAGAATGCCCCTGGGTTTAATCCCCAGTGCCAAAAAAAAAAAGGAAGAAGCATGATTGAAAGAGAAGGGCAGCGTGGGTGGAACACAGTGAATGTAGTACAAGATGGAAACAGAAGAGCAACTTCTTGTAAACTATACTGAGGATTTTGATCTTTGGATTTAGAGCCAAACACAGACACAACTGAAGGTTAGCTATGATAGGGTGATGTGATCAGATTTATATAATTTTTAAAATCGATTGAGCCCTAGTTTGATCCCCAACAACCCCACACACACACACACACACAAACACACACACAATCAGTGGCTTGTTGGGTGGAAAATACATTGAAGGTCATCAAGAGTAGACACAAAACATCTGGGCGTGGTAATACACACCTGTAATCTCAGTGACTTGGGAAGCTGAGGTAGGAAGATCACCAGTTCAAGACCAGCTTGGGTAACTTAGTGAGACCCTGTCTCAAAAATTAGAAAAAGGGCTGAGGATATAGCTCAGTGGTAGAGTGCCTCTGGGCTTAATCCCCAGTTTAAAAAAAAAGAGTGGACACAAAAGAAGAAGGACATAGCCCATCTATGCCAAGAAATTTATCTCGAATTTAATCAAGCTGACAGACTAACTGCCAACTTATAGGAAATGTGGGAAATGGAGGGACATTTTAAACAATACAACAAGAATGCATCAGCCAGGGTCAGAAGATAGGGTGTTGTGTGGGATGAATGGCCTGGTTTCTTCAAAATAAGATTAAGAAGGAGGTGGAAGAGGAAGAGGGATGGGACTCGATATTGTTTGAATCCTGATTGAAACAAACCAATATAAAGGACATGTGAGGTAATCAGACAAACTCAAAGATGTATAAGGTGTTAGATATTAAGAAATAATTGTTAGCTGGGTGTGGTGGCACATGCCTATAATCACAGTACCTGGGAGGCTGACACAGGAGGGTCACAGGTTTAAGGTCAGTCTTAGCCACTTAGAGAGACCCTCAGCAACTTAGTGAGACCCTGTTTTAAAATAAAAAGGGCTGGGGGTGTAGCTTGAAGGTAGAATGCCTCTGGGTTCAATCCCCAGTGCCACAATAAATAAATAAATAAATGAAAGCCGGAGTGGTGGCACACGCTTGTAATCCCAGTACTTGGGAGGCTGAGACAGGAGGATTGCAGGTTCACAGCCAGCCTCAGCTACTTAGCGAGGCCCTCCGCAATTCAGTGAGACCCTGTTTCAAAATAAAGAATAAGCTGGGCTTGGTGGCACATGCTTGTAATCCCAGTACTTGGGAGGCTGAGACGGGAGGATCACAGGTTCGTGGCTAGCCTCAGCTACTTAGTGAGGCCCTCTCCAACTTAGTGAGACCCTGTTTCAAAATAAAGAATAAAAAATAGGGCTGGGGGTGTAACTCGGAGGTAGAATGCCCCTGGGTTCAATACCCAGTACCACACACACACACACACACACACACACACACACACAAAATAAAGCATATGGTAACCAGGCATGTGCCTCACGCCTATAATTCCAGTACTCAGGAGGCTGAGACAGGAGGATCACAGGTTCCCAGCCAGCCTCAACAATTTAGTGAGGCCCTCCGCAACTTAGTGAAACCCTGTTTCAAAATAAAAAATAAGGCCAGGTGTGGTGACTCATGCTTGTAATCCCGGTACTTTGGGAGGCTGAGACAGGAGGATCGCAGGTTCAAAGCCAGCCTGAGTAACTACTTAGAGAGGCTCTCAGCAACCTAATGAGACCCTGTTTAAAAATAAAAAATAAAATAGGGCTGAGGGGTCTACTTCAGAGGTAGAATGCCCTGGGTTCAATCTTCAACACCTAAAAAATAAAAATAAAATAGGGCTGGGGCTGTAGCTCAGAGGTAGAATGCCCCTGGGTTTAATGCCCAGTACTGATGATAGATAGATAGATAGATAGATAGATAGATAGATAGATAGATAGGGCTAGAAGTATAGCTCAGAGGTAGCATGCCCCTGGGTTCAATTTTTAATACCAAAAAATAAATAAAAAGGTTGCACATATATAGAAACCCACAAGGGATGTGCAGTGATGAGTGCTGGTAGCAACCTGGACGAAGCTCCCTCAGGTGTAGAAATTTGGCGGGGGGCACTAACTAGAACAGAGAAGGGGACAGTCATGGGTGTTGGCCTCCTTTAGAGGAGACGTGGCTTTCAAGGCAACCCGGACAGGGAGGCAGCGGGGGAATCTCTGTTTCTCTCGTTCGCTTCCCAGCCACCATGAGCTGAAAGGCCTCCTCTGCCACACGCTCCCCATCATGACGTGCTGTGCTGACAAAGGTCCAACGCAACAGGACAAGTGACCATGATGGACTGAAGACGCTGAAACCACGAGCTCAAGTTAAATGTTTCCTCCTTATGAGTTGATTTATCTCAGGTATTTGTTACAGTCATGGAAAGCTGGCTAACACAGTCCTGGAAGTGGAGAGTAGGACCCCAGCCCCTTGTTCTCCCTCATTTTTGCTTCCTAGACATGAGGTGAGTGGTTCTGCCCCACACACATGCTCCCCGCCATGATGTGTGGTGTTTCTCCCTCTGACCTCTGCGGAGACAGTCAGTGGCAGGCAGGCCACAGCAGCGTTTGAGACAGTCCTTCCCCACCTGCCTCCCGGGACCTTGAGCGGGGCAAAGTAGGATGGAGAGTGGGCACAGGCTTCAGAGTCATCGCATGACCCTTTTGATAGTAGGTTTATTACAATCTGAACACCGCTTACCTGTCTAGACTCTTCTCTAGCCACTTCCTATAAACTAGGGGCTACAGGGGATAGTAGTGTCTGGCTTGTAACTGCTAACTGTATGTGGATGGAATGAGTTACTGTGTAAAGCATGCACCTTGACACAGTGCTTGGCACAGTACGCACTCACAAACATTATAACCTGTAGCTCAGTGGTGGAGTGCTTGCACAAGACCCTGGGCTCTGTCCCCAACACCACACATACACATTTTTTGGTCATCAAGCCTTTCTAGACACGATTTCCTCTTTTTAAACTTTTCTTCTTTCTAGGCACACCAGAAATGAGGTCTTCTTTCTTTCTGTTTTGTTTTGCTTTGATTGACACCTCCATTATAGTAGGTATTCAATAATATTTTAAGTGAATTAACACTGGGTATCTGTGCTAGGTGTTTTAATCTGCCTCGTCTCAGTTACTACCCTGTGAGAGGCATCCCTGTTTTAGAGATGAGGCTAATTGAGGTCCAGCAAGGCTCAATGATTTGCCCAAAGAATACCAGGACTTTCCGTCAGGACAGTCTGGCTCTAAAACTTGTGTTCTTTGCCCTGTACCAGAGGCCTCATGCAGTGAGGGCCTTCTGCAGGGCGTGGCCACTGGTCAGCGGAGTGTCACCCTGACACTTGATTGACTCCCAAAGAATGCATCTCCATTCACCAGGAGCCAGGTGACCATGCGCTCCTTAGATGACAATAAACTCTTGGGGAATAAATCATCTTTGTGTCTCCGTAAGACACCTGATTTATTGGGTGCCAAATGCTCAAGGAAACTAAGGTTCAGAACAATTAAGTGAACTTGCTCAAGGTCACACAGCTAGAAAGCAAGCCGGGATGTGTGTGAACCCAGGGGCATTCTACCTCCCAGCTACACCCCCAGCCCTATTTTATTTTTTATTTGGAAACAAGGTCTCACTAAGTTGCTGAGGGCCTCGCTAAGTGGCTGAGGCTGAATTTGAACTGCAGTCCTCTTGTCTCAGCCTCCCACGAACTGGGATCACAGACCTGCGCCACCACATCCAGCTGCAAGCCAGGATTTTGAATCCAGGCAGTCTGATCCACAACCAGTACTGTGGATGCTAATGAGGAAGAGCATACATCTTCAGTTCAGCCGCCCTTACTTCTTCTGTCCTCTTTATCTCTGGAACCTCTGCGGCCTTCCCTTCCCGACCTTTAGCACATTCCTGCTCACCGTCGCCCATGGGGCCACTGTCCTTTTATCTAAGATATAGTTATGCTTTCCGTTAAAAGCAAAGCCAAGTGAAAGTGTCCCGCGGTATCTGGGTTGTCCACCTGCTGCACGTAGACAAGTCTCACTTCTTTATCTTTGTCAGGCACGTTTAGAGATGGAGTGACTGAAAGGGAGTTTACTTAAGCTTTTCTCCTCCCAAAAGATGTTTGACCTTGCTGTTCCTGGTAACCAAGACCCAAATTATCATGGTCAGGAGCTCTTGAGGAAATGTGAGGTGAGAGGGGCTGGGTATAGCTCAGTGGTAGAGTGCGTGTTTAGCATGCACAAAGAAAGCCTTGGCTTCAACCCCTGACACAATAAAAATTTTTTTAAAAGATTTATTTTTTATTGAGAGATGTGAAGCAAGCAGCACAAAACGTAGGCCAGTCTGGGTACAATGTTAATTTATCATACTATCACTAGTACACCAGGTTATTTAGTATAACCAAAATAGTGATAAATTCAATTTGTGTGTGTGTGTGTGTGTGGTACTGGGGATTGAACCCAGGGGTGTTCTACCTCTGAGCTACATCTCCAGCCCTATTTTATTCTTTATTTTGAAACAGAGTCTCACTAAGTTGCTGAGGCTGGCTGCAAACCTGCGATCCTCCTGTCTCAGCCTCCCAAGTACTGAGATTACAAGCATGTACCACCACGCCAGCTAAATTCAATTTTAAATTCATGTCATTAATTTATTTCTTTCTCAATTCAGTAATTACTACCTATTTTCTCACCCTATGTATCCCCTTTATTCTTTTTTTATTTTTTTGGTGGTACTGGGGATTAAAACTAGGGGCATTCTACCTCTGAGCTAAATCCCCAGCCCTATTTTATTTTTGATTTTGAAACAGGGTCTCACCAAGTTGTGGCAGGCCTCATCAAGTTGCTGAGACTGGCTGCGAACCTGTGATCCTCCTATCTCAGCTTCCCAAATACTGGAATTACATGCATACGACACCATGCCCAGCTCCCTTTATTCTTTCACTAAATTTATATTCCCAAATAAACATGATTAATGTGGATTTGACACATATCTTCATTTGTCTATATGAACAGTGATAAGTTTACAAGAAAATGTAGTTAATCAATATAAAACCCTTGCTAGAGCCGGGCATGGTGGCGCACGCTTGTAATCCCAGTACTTGGGAGGCGGAGACCGGAGGATCTGGGTTCACGGCCAGCTTCAGCTACTTAGTGAGGCCCTCCGCAACTTCGTGAGACCCAGTTTCAAAATAAAGGATAAAAAATAGGGCCGGGGGTGTAGCTCGGAGGTAGAATGCCCCGGCTTCAATCCCCGGTACCTCCCCAAAAAAAACCCTTTGTATAGTTGGGTTTCTCAGTAACAGACTCTCTGACATAAGTTAGCATGCGAGATCTTTATTAGGGAGTGCTTGTAAGATTAACCCCGAGGAAAAGCAGGTACAGAAAGCTGGGCTGGTGGTGCAGGCCTGCAGTCCCAGCACTTGGGAAGTGGAGACAGGAAGATCACAAATTCAAGGCCAGCCTTGGCAATTTAGTAAGCACCTATTTCAAAATTAAAAGGGCTGGGAGTATAGCTCAGTGGTAGAATGTCTCTGGGTTCAATCCCCAGTAACACAACAAAAAAGAAAAAGAAAGAAAAGAAGTAGAAAGGAGAAGTCTAGCTGTGATGAAGGCCAGCAAAGGCCCCATCTAAGCTAGGCGAGGTGATGCACACCTATAATCCCAGCAACTTGGAAGGCTGAGGCAGGAGGATTGCAAGTTCATGGCCAGCCTGGGCAACTTAACAAGACCCTGTCTCAAAAAACAAAAAGGGCAGCCAGGCACGGTGGTGCATGCTTATACTTCTAGTACTTAGGAGGCTGAAACAGGAGGATTGCAGGTTGAAGGCCAGCCTCAGGAACTTAGCCAGAACCTTAGCAACTTAGTGAAACTCTGTTTCAAAATAAAAAGATCTGGGGATGTAGCTTGCAGGTAGAATGCCCCTGGGTTCAATTCCTAGTACCAAAAATAAATAAATATAAAAATAAAAAGGTCTGGGGATCTATGTGCATGTATGTCACCATCACTATGAACTACATTATGGTGTGAGACTATAATGCACCAATAAAAGTATAAAAAGGGTAGGGATATAGTTCAGTGGTAGAGTGCTCATGTGCAAAGCCCTGCGTTCAATCCCCAGTACAATAAAAAGAAAAAAGACTCAGTTGACTTCCCTGGGGTCATCCTTCAGATGGATGGCCCTGCAGAGTTCTCCAGAGTTGAGGATAGGGATCCAAACCTTTATACCACGACATTTCCTGGTCATTTGTTTTGGGCTAGCCCTGAGAGAACAGGTGATCTTAGGAAAGGCAGTTTTCTCCAATCCCAAGCAATCCCCAAAGAGGGCTGACAGCTGAAGACTGCCTCCCCGCACCACTCCCGGCAGGTGGGGGCACACGTCCTCAGTCCTACGAGGGGATATAGTTGGTGTGCGACAGTGTCCACCACAGAAACTACTTACATGTAACTCATTTTCCAAACTCCAAAAGCCCCAGCACTGCGTCTCCTAAGCCATACCACATTCCATCATTCAAGTCAGGAGTCACGTCGTCAGCCCCTAATTAATTGCTCTGTGACCATGGCAGAAACAAACATCAAAGATGAGGCTCATTCCTAAAGTGGAAGGAAACATATTTACAGAAAAGCGTAGTACAGGGCTGCTGCAGGAAGAGCCACAGGATGCAGGCCAAGCGCCTGAAGCGCAGAGGGAAAGTGCTGGGATCCTCTGCTTGGGCTGCCATGACAGCTGTGAACTGGAGTTCTCCCAAGAAGCCGCATCCGTGTGGAAGATCCTGCAGACTGCTTGACCTTTCCTGAATAGTGATGTGGAGAGATGGAATGTGGGAGATCCAGAGCCAAAATTATCCTGGGCTCTCTTAGGTGCTTTAATAGCCATTTACTTTCAACCTCTGATTCTGATCTAACATCCTCCTGACTGTTAGGCAAACTTCTTGGAATGTATTGTTTAAGCTTAGCAGACCTGTACCTCCACCAACCCTAAAGATGAGAATGCTAGAAGACAACATCTGAAACCTGCACAAGACATTTCCCCCTCTTCGCTGGGGCTGTGTGCCTGATGCCTCCACCAGTGTGTTTGGTAAATGTATCAATTTATGACTTCCTTTGTTTTTGGTTCTGGAGATTAAACCCAGGGTAACTCTACCTCTGAGCTACAGTCTCAGCACTATTTTATTTTTTGGTTTGTTTTTTGTTTGTTTGTTTGTTTGTTTGTTTGTTTGTTTTGCAGTACCGGGGATGGAACGCAGGGGCGTTCTACCTCCACGCTACACCCCCGGCCCTATTTTTTTATGCTTTATTTTTTGAAACCGGGTCTCACAAAGTTGCGGAGGGCCTCGCTAGGTAGAGAGAGAGAAAGAAAGAGAGAGAGAGACAGGGAGAGAGAGAGAGGAGAGAGAGAGAGAGAGAGATAGATCGATCGATCAATCGATCGATCGCGCGCACATGCGCGCTGAGGTTGGCCGCGAACCTGGATCCTCCAGTCTCCGCCTCCCAAAGTACTGGGATTACAAGCGTGCGCCACCACGCCCGGCTATTTTTTGTTTTAAAATAAGTTCTCACTAAGTTGTTGAGACTAGCCTCAATTTTTTGATTCTCCTGTCTCAGCCTCCAAGTCTGGGATTACAGGTGTGTGCCACCATGCCCAGCTATGATATTCTTTTGTTCTTTGACTATTAAATTTCATGCTGCCTCTTCCATGGTGGAACATGGCATTTGAGGATATTTGTCTCAAAATAAACTATGTTCTTATTTCCTTTATTTATTTACTTTGGGGGGGTGATATTGGGATTGAACCCAGGGGCATTCTACCTCTGAGCTACACCCTCAGCCCTATTTTATTTTATTTTATTTTATTTTATTTTATTTTATTTTTGTGGTACTAGGGATTGAACCCAGGGGCATTCTACCTCCAAGCTACACCCCCAGCCCTATTTTTTATACTTTATTTTGAAACAGGTCTCACTAAGTTGCAGAGGCCTCACTAAGTAGCTGAGGCTGGCTGTGAACCCACGATCCTCCTGTCTCAGCCTCCCAAGTACTGGGATTACAAGCATGCGCCACCACGCCCGGCTTTATTTTTATTTTGAAACAGGGTCTCACTAAATTGCTGAGGCTGGCCTCGAACCTGCAATCATCCTGTCTCAGCCTCCCAAATACTGGGATTACAGGCATATGCTACCACACCCAGCTTATTTCTTTTAAAGCAGAGTTGTTGTTTTGTTTTATTTTAAACTTTAAGACATTTACTTACTTTCACACCATCATGGATTATGCCAGTATATATATATATGTATACATATATGTGTGTGTGTGTGTGTGTGTGTGTGTGTGTGTGTGTGTGTGTGTGTGTGTACTAGGCATTCTACCTCCGAACTACACCTCCAGCCCTATTTTTTATTCTTTATTTTGAAACAGGGTCTCACTAAGTTGCAGAGGGCCTCACTAGGTAGCTGAGACTGGCCGAGAACCTGCAATCCTACTGTCTCAGCCTACCAAGTACTGGGATTACAGACGTGTGCCACCATGCCCGGTTTATGCCAGGATTATGAGTGGCTAAATTTTCTCTCTCCTCAGGAAAGCAAAGCACTGTTGGGGACTAGGACATCCTGTGGAGTGTGTCCATCTTTGCTCACTGCGTGGAGTTTAGGCTTCACAGCCCAGAGTTGTTATTTTACATCAACACAAAGTACTGTAGACTGGGTAGCTCAAGCAACAGAAATTTAGTTTCACAACTGTGATGCCAGAAGTCTGAGATCAAGGTGCCGTGTGGTTGGTTTTTTCTGAGGCCTCTCTCCTTGGCTTGTAGATAACTGTCTTCTCCCTGTGTCTTCACATGCCTTCCCTTTGTATCTATGTCCAAACTTCCTCTTCTTATAAGGACATCAGTCATATTGGATTAGAGCCCAAGCTTATCACCTCATTTTACCTTAACTACCTCTTTAAAGATCCTATGTTAGCTGAGCATGGTGGGACATGCCTATAATCCCAGTACTTGGGAGGCTGAAACAGGAGGATTGCAGGTTTGAGGCCAAACTCAGCAACTTCGTGAGACTCTCAGCAACTTAATGAGACCCGGTTTCAAAATAAAAAATAAAAAAGGCTGGGGGTGTAGCTCAGAGGTAAAAATGTCCCTGGGTTCAATCCCCAGTACCAAAAAAAAAAAAAAAATACAAAATAAAAAGTTCCTGTGTAGCCAGGCATGGTGGCGCATGCCTGTAATCCCAGTACTTGGCAGGCTGGGACAGGAGGATCACAGGCTTGAGACTAGCCTCAGCAACTTGGTGAGACTCTCAGCAACTTAGCGAGATCTTGTTTCAAAATAAAAAATAAAAAGGGCTGAGGGTAAGCCAGGCCTGGTGGCGCATGCTTGTAATCCCAGTACTTGGGAGGCTGAGACAGAAGGATTGCAGGTTCTTGGCCAGTCTCAGCTACTTAGTGAGGCCCTCCACAACTTTGTGAGACCCTGTTTCAAAATAAAGAATAAAAAATAGGGCTGGAGGTGTAGCTTGAAGGTAGAATGCCCCCGGGTTCAATCCCCAGTCCCCCTCCAAAAAAGGACTGGGGGGTATAGCTGGGAAGTAAAAAGCCTCTGGGTTCAATCTCCAGTACTACATATACACACAAAAAGATCCTGTGTGCGCACACAGTCACTTCTGATGATAGGAGTTAGGACTTCAGTATATGGATTTTGTGGGAGCACACTTCAGCCCAAAACAGTGGCTTTAACCTGAGCTTCTTCAAAAGATGATAGAATTTTGGTAGACAGTGTTAGGGCTCAGAAAACAGTACCCTCAAAACTGGCACTTTGATAAGCTGAACTGGAGAAGTAGTCTTAGAATCATGCATGGTCAGCCAGGCGTGGTGGCACACGCTTGTAATCCCAGTACTTGGGAGGCCGAGACAGGAGGATTGCAGGTTCAAAGCCAGCCTGGGCAATTTAGCGAGGCTGTCAACAACCTAGTGAAACCCTGTTTCCGAATAAGAAATAAAATTGGGCTGGGGGTGTAGCTTGGAGGTAGAATGCCTCTGGGTTCAATCCCCAGGGAAAAAAAAAAAAAAAGAATCATGCATGGACTTTCTGACCTTTCTCCCTTCCCAACCCCTCCTGGTCTTCTTTCTCTTTCACATGTATGCAGGGAAGATCTTACTCAGAATATCCCTTATATATCTTAGGACTGGACCCGCCAAGAACACAATCCATTATAGATCATAGAAAAGAAGACTGAAAAATGTAACCATACCTAGACAGACTTTGTCATAAGATGTCCTTTTTTTCTTTTTCTTTTTCTTTCTTTTTCTTTTTTTTTTTTGGTACTAGGGATTGAACACAGGGGCCGTCTACCTTTGAGTTACACCCCCAGCCCTATTTTATTTTTTAGTTTGAAACAGGATCTCACTAAATTGCTGAGGACCTCACCAAGTTGCTAAGGCTGGCCTAGAACCTGTGATCCTCCTGTCTCTGCCTCCCAAGTACTGGGATTACATGCATGAGACACCATGCCCTGCTCACCCCCCCCCTTTTAAATTTTTTATTTTGAAACAGGGTCTCAGCCGGATATGCTGGCTCACGCCTGTAATCCCAGTACTTGGGAGGCTGAGACAGGAAGATTGCAGGTTGGAAGCCAGCCTCTGCAACTTTGCGAGGCTCTTAGCAACTTAAGAGAGACCCTGTTTCAAATAAAAAAATAAAATAGGGCTGGGGATGTAGCTCAGGGGTAGAATACCCCTGGGTTCCATCCCCCGTAACTAACACAGACACACACACACACTCACACGCACACACACACACACACACACACACACACAAAGTGAAACAGGTTCCCACTAAGTTGCTGAGGGTCTTGCTAAGTTGCTGAGGCTGACCTTGAACCTGCGATCCTGTCTCTGCCTCCCAAGTACTGGGATTACAGGTGAGTTCCACTACGACCAGCTATAAGATGTCTTCTGACTCTCAAGCTCATCCAAATTCCAAAGAGAATCATTTACCAGATGACACTCAGACCTACTGAACACAGAGAATCATTTACCAACTATTGCCTGCCCCCTTGGTCCATTGGTTCCCCCTAATAATCATTTACTATTCTTTAAAATTGCTTACATTCTACCAGCCCTCCCCCCATGATGCAGGCTGTGTACACATCTGAACTTCATTGGGTTAGTGGTAATTACACTCCTGTGATTCTCCTCTGTGCATGTTAATACGTTTTTGTATTTTTCCCTATTAATCTGCCCATTGTCCATTCCAGCGAACTTTCAGAGGGGAAGTTTTCCCCTTGCCTCTAGAGGGTGGGTTAGGGTATTCCAGAGGAGGACAGAGAGTAAGCAAAGCCCTAAGCGGAAGGTGAGGGTACGACTTTGCTCAGTAGTCCAGGGCTCTCCACAGTCTGGAGGAAGGACTCCTCCTTTGCTGTATCTTTCAACTGCTTCATGCAAGCCCTTTTTCCCACAGACCCTCTCCTTCCTCCTCCTCTAGAATACGCTGCTCTCGCCATACCTGTAATCCCAGTACTTGGGAGGCTGAGCCGGGAGAATTGCAGAATCAAAGCTAGCCTCAGCAACTTAGCAAAAACCCATTTCAAAATAAAAAGGGCTGGGGGTTTAGCTCAAAGGCAGGATGCCCCTGGGTTCAATCCCAGTACCAAAAAAAAAAAAGAAAAAGCAGCAGAAGAAGAAAATACTGGCCGGGCGTGGTGGCGCACGCTTGTAATCCCAGTACTTGGGAGGTGGAGACAGGAGGATCGGGGTTCTCGGCCAGCCTCAGCTACTTAGTGAGGCCCTCCGCAACTTCCTGAGACCCGGTTTCAAAATAAAGGATAAAAAATAGGGCCAGGGGTGTAGCTCGGAGGTAAAACGCCCCTGGGTTCAATCCCCCGTACCACAAAAAAAAAAAAAAGAAGAGAAGAAGAAAATACTGTTCTCCTGTGACACTAGTGGGGCTCTGGGACATAAACACAGGATGCCCAACAGGCTTATGTTGTCACAGTGTTTCAGAGGCAAAGGGCCAGCTACCTGCTTGAATGAGGGAAGAGCAAGAGGAAAATATGGTGAAAATTCTGAAACGATATCTCCAAATATTATCAGCTGCACATAGTCAGGAGTTTGGACATTTTTCTATCAGAAATAACTGTTTAGGGGCTGGGGATTCAGCTCAGTGGTACAGTGCTTGCTTAGCATGCACTGGGCTCTGAGTTCAATTCCCACAAAAAGAAAAAGAAAAAAAAAGTAAGTAGAAAAGGAAGAAAGCAAAGGTTTTTACTCATAATGCATGCAACACCCATAATTTGGGATGGAGTTGATAGAAATGTTTAGAACTGAACTCAGTTGAGCTGGTCCCAGTTTTGATGGCAGCACTGAGCCACCATACCCAGGGCCAGTCCAATGTTAGCCTTCTTGTCTCCATCAGGCCTGATTAGGGTTGACCTCGGCCGGGTCAGTGTCTTACAGCTTTTTCAAGGATTGCTTCATCTGAGACTTGTTGGCCTTGGCATCCACAGTAAGAAAAAAAAAATGTGTTTTCTCCATCTCTTTTGTAGTCAGGGGAACTTGATGGATGACCTTGTAACTTAGTTTGTTCCTCCTGAAAATGTGTTTGGGGGTCCCTGGGCTGCCTTTGGAGTTGCTGTGTGTTACACCACTGGAGGCTGGGCCTTCAGCATGGCCTTTCCCACCCATCAACGCCTTTGCACTTGCTTCAATATTGTGATGAGCAGGGGTCTTCTTTTTCTTCAGGGTGATTTTTTTCTGGTACTGGGGCTTGAAACCAGGGGCATTCTACCTCTGAGCTATACCCTCAGCCTGATTTTATTTTTTATTTTGAAACAGGGTCTCATTAAGTTGCTGAGAGTCTTGCTAAGTTGCTAAAGGTGGCCTTGAATTTGCAATCCTCCTGTCTCTGCCTCCCAAGTACTGGGATTATAGGCATGCACCACCATGCCCGGCTCACTGTAATCTTTGTATAAAAGTCGTGACTCATTGACTCATTTTAACGTGCATTTATGATGAGAGAAAAATCCTTGCTATGTTTGTGAGAAACGCACAGGAGACAGAGATGCTGCCTGGGGAGAGGCCACACAGAATGGCAGAGCTTTGTCATACTCACCACAATTCACAGTTGAGTCCTCACGTCCCAAAACTCCACCTTTTTTAATATACCCAGAGAATCAACTTCTTATTCTTCATGAAATATACAAAAGGCTGAAAGCAATATCGATGTAAAATAACAACTTTCCTTTAAAGGAAATAAGAACATATTTTATTCTGGGCCAAATATGAGTGATCATGGCCCAGGAACACAAATTCAAGTTACCCCGAATAACATATTCCACCACTGAAGAGGTTACGTGAACTTTCATAGTCATAGGACAAAGAAAGTCATAAGGGTTGGGGGTGTAGCTCAGTGGTAGAACACTTGCATGCACAAGGCCCTGAGTTTGGTCCCCAGCAATGCAAAAGTTATAAACTAATACATTTACCCAATATATTGATGGGACATCAGATGGGCTACAGCAAAGCTAGGGAAATCTATAGGTTTCAGATGTTATAGCATTCTTAAACTTAGGGTTAGTGGAGGCTGCAGGTCTGCTAAGCCTACCAATATATCCTAAGTTTCCCTAATAGTGATAAAAATGTTAGGTAGATACAAAAGTTAAGGTAAAAGCCCATCAAAGGACTCAAGATAAGCTGGGCATGGTGGCACACGCCTGTAACCCCAGTACATGGGAGTCTGAGACAGGAGGATCACAGGCTCAAGGACAGCCTCAGAAATTCAGCAAGACTCTCAGCAACCTAGGGAGACCCTGTTTCAAAACAAAAAATAAAAAGGGCTGGGGAGTAGCTTGGAGGTAGAATTCCCCTGGGTTCAATCCCCAGGACCACCAAAAAAAAAGCTCAAGATAGCCCAAGACAATTTTGACTCTCGACCTACAACATTCCATCTCTCCACCATCATGATGTTCTACACAGGAGAGGCCAGTCTGCAGGATCTTTAGGACAGATGTAGCTTCTCCAGAGAACTTCAGTTCACGGCAACGTCCCAAGGTTACAATGAGGAACAGAACTGCCAAGAAGTCAGGAATATTGTTTGACCAGAGTATTCTGTATCTTTTTCAGGATATATATGGCTAAACATCAGAAATTAACTGGGTGAATGTGAAATTAGAGCAAGAGAAATTAGATGGTTTTAATATCTACTGTCATTGAGTTATAAAAAAGACACACCTAGCCAGGCATGGTGGTACACGCTTGTAATCACAGTACTTGGGAGACTGAGACAAGAGGATTGTAGGTTCGCGGCCAGCCTCAGCAACTTGTGAGACTCTCCGCAATTTAGTGAGACCCTGTTTCAAAATAAAGAATAAAATAAGGCTGGGGGCATAGCTCAGAGGTAGAATGCCCCTGAGTTCCATCCCCAGTACCACAAAAAAAAGACACACCTATCTATGAGAGAAAGACACATATCTCTATCAAAGGCACACACACACACACACACACACACACACACACACACCTATCTGTAATTTACACATCCCTCTGTGGCTAGTGCACCCATTTTGCTTCTTAGATAAGAAAGTATGGTACCAACCTGAGTCCCTGAGAAGACAAAGATGTGCACATTGTAACCCTCAAACCTCTAAGTATAACTATGTCTAGATGGTTTTTGTACACCAACCAATTCTCCATCACCAGCTGCGTAGCAAATGTTTCAGTTCAATTCTGACACTACCTGGAGTTCAGTCCCACAAAACTGCCCCCTCAGACTCCGCTGCAAGCCCCGCACCTGCCACCCAGGAGTTCTGACTGACAGGCTACACCTGGGAGTGCCCACTACTCCCTCCTTAGGTGTGATGATTTGCTAGACTAGCTCAGAGAACTCAGGAAAACACTTCACCTTCGTTTACTGGTTTATCGTAAGGTATACAATTCAGGAAGCCAGGTGGAGGTGTACAGGGCGAGGTATGGGGGGTGAGGGCGTGCCACAGCCCTTCCATGCCTTTTCAGGTGTGCCATCCTCCATGGAATCTCTCTGACTCTTGTTATTCAAAAATTTATTTATGCCAGGCATGACAGCCCATACCTCTAATCCTGGTACTTGGGAGGCTAAGACAGGAAGATTGAAGGTTTCAGGCCAGCCTCAGCAACTTAGTGAGACCCTAAGTAACTTGGTGAGACCCTGTTTCAAAAAAAAATTTTTTTTTTTTTTGCGGTACCGGGGATTGAACCCAGGGGCGTTCTACCTCCGCGCTACACCCCCGGCCCTATTTTTTATACTTTATTTTGAAACCGGGTCACACGAAGTTGCAGAGGGCCTCACAAAGTAGAGAGAGAGAGAGAGAGAGAGAGAGAGAGAGAGAGCTGAGGCTGGCCGAGAACCCAGATCCTCCGGTCTCCGCCTCCCAAAGTACTGGGATTACAAGCGTGCGCCACCACACCCGGCTCCTGTTTCAAATTTTTAAAAAATGTAAAAAGGGCTGGGGGTGTAGCTCAGAGGTGGAACGCCCCTGGGCTCAATCCCTAGAATCAAAAAAGAAAAAAACAGAGCATTGGACAACACTGGACCCACATTCCCACACAGCAACTATTAGTGAAACCTAAGCAACTTTTAGCTAAATCAGCTAATACATATGCTTGATTACTCTATTACGCACCTCTCCCTGTTGTCCCTTTTATATTGAAGTCTAAGGACAAATACTATTGTTTTTTAATTATGATAAAATACACATAACCTAAAACAACTTTGTGTGTGTGTGTGTGTGTGTGTGTGTGTGTGTATGTTACTAGGGATTAAATCCAGGGATATTTAACCTCCGAGCTACACCCGAGCCTTATTTTTTTTCCCAGCCTTATTTTAGTTTATTTTTTATTTTTGTGGTACTGGGGGTTGAACCCAGAGGCATTCTACCTTCGAGTTACACCCCCAGCCCTATTTTATTTCTTATTTGGAAACAGAGTCTTACTAGGTTGATGAGAGTCTCACTACTTGCTGAGGCTATCCTTGAACCCGCGATCCTCCTGTCTCCCTCTCCCAAGTACTGGGATTACAGGCATGCGCCACCACACTTGGCTTATTTTTTATTTTGAAACAAGGTCTCTCTAGGTTGCTGAGAATCTTGATATGTTGCTGAGGCTGTCCTCCAACCTATGATCCTCCTGTCTCAACCTCCCAACTACTGGGATTACAGTTGGGCGCCACCATGCCCAGCTACAAATTTATCCTCTTAAGCATGTTTAAGTGTACAGTAGCAGTGGCACAGGCATGTACTCCTAGCAACTCAGAAGGCTGAGGATCACAAGTTCGAGGCTAATCTGGGAAACTTAGCAAGAACCTGTCTCAAAATTTAAAAAATAAAAAATAAAGCCAGGCATGGTGGCACAAAACAGGGTCTTGCTAAATTGCTGAGGGTCTTGCTAAATTTCTGAGGCTGGCCTGGAACCTGTGATCCTCCTGTCTCAGACCCCCAAGTGTGTGCCACTACGCCCAGCATTTTTTGTTGTTTTGTTTCTTACTTAGTCTTAGCCGAAAGACCAAGAGACTATTGCTTGTCTGTTTGTTTGTTTAGATAGTAACTATCCTCAGACGGGCATGGTGGCACACGCTCGTAATCTCAGTACTTAAGAGGCTGAGACAGGAGGATCACAGGTTCAAAGCCAACCTAGGCAACTTAGCTAGGCTCTCAGCAACCTAATGAGACCCTGTTTCCAAATAAGATATAAAATCAGGCTGGGGGTGTAGCTTGGAGATAGAATGTCTCTGGGTTCAATCCCCAGTACCAAAAAAAAAAAATAGTAACTATCCTCATGGGTATAAAATGATAACTCAGTGTGGTTTCAATTTTGCTAATAATGAGTGATGTTGATCATATATATATATATATATATATATATATGAGCATATATATATATTGAGCATATATATATGTGTGTGTATATATATATATATATATATATATATATGTCATTTATATATCTTCTTTAAAGAAATGTCTATTTAAGTATTTTTCCCATTTTTAAATTTGGGCTATTTTGTTGTTGCTGTTGTTGTTGGGTCTCAGAAATTCTTTATAAGCCAGGGGTGGTGGCACACACCTATAACCCCAGTACTTGGAAAGCTGAGATAGGAAGAGCACAGGTTCAAGATGAACCTCAGCAACCTATTGAAACCCTGTTTCAAAAACAAAAAATAAGCTGGGCATGGTGGCGCACGCTTGTAATCCCAGTACTTTGGGAGGCGGAGACCGGAGGATCTGGGTATGCGGCCAGCCTCAGCTCTCTCTCTCTGTCTCTCTCTCTGTCTCTCTCTCTCTCTCTACTTAGTGAGGCCCTCTGCAACTT
>PVJS01014900.1:0-39678 GCA_004027185.1 Glis glis | reverse complement strand
GGATCCTCCGGTCTCCGCCTCCCAAAGTACTGGGATTACAAGCATGCGCCACCACGCCCGGCTTGGTCTATGTTTCTGCTTTTGTGCCAAAACCACGCTGCTTTTATTATGATGGCTCTGTAGTATGACTTGAAGTCAGGTATTGTGATGTCTCCTACATGGTTCTTGTTGCTGAGAACTACTTTGGCTATTCTGGGTGTTTTGTTGTTCCAAATGAATTTAAGGATTGATTTTTCTATGTCTGTGAAAAATGACCTCGGTAATTTAATGGGTATTGCATTGATTCTGTAGATCACTTTTGGAAGAATGGGCATTTTGATTATATTTATTCTGCCTATCCAAGAGCATGGGAGGTCTTTCCTTCTTCTAAGATATTCAATTTCTTTTTTCAATGTTTTATAATTTTCCTGGTAGAGTTCTTTTACATCCTTGGTTAGGTTTATTTCTAAGCATTTTATTGCTTTGGGGGATATCATGAGTGGAAATGTTTTCTGGATTTCTTTTTCAGTGGATTTATGGTTGGCATACAGAAAAGCTTCTGATTTTTTAAGATTGATTTTGTATCCAGACACTTTGCTGAATTTGTTGATCAGTTCTATAAGTATTTTTGTTGAATCTGTTGGGTCTTCTAAATATAATATCATGTCATCTGCAAATAGAGATAGTTTCAGTTCTTTTCCTATTTGCAATCCTTTGATTTGCCTCTCTTGCCTTATTGCTCTGGCTAGAGTCTCTAGTACTATATTGAAAAGGAGCGGTGATAGTGGACATCCTTGACTTGATCCTGTTTTTAAGGGGAACTCTCATAGTTTTTGATATTCAACATGATGTTGGCTGTGGGCCTATTGTATATTGCCTTTATGATGTTGGGATATGTTCCTTCTATTCCAATTCTCTGCAGTGTTCTTATCATGAATAGATGTTGGATTTTGTCAAATGTCTTTTCAGTGTCTATTGAAATGATCATGTGATTTTTGTTTTTAGTTATGTTTATGTGGTGGATTAAATGGATTGTTTTTTGTATGTTGAACCAGCCTTGCATCCCTGGGATGAACCTGACTTGGTCATGATGTATGACTTTCTTGGTGTGTTTTTGAATGCGCATTGCTAGTATTTTGTTTAGAAGTTTGTGTCTATGTTCATCAATGATATAGGTCTGTAGTTTTCTTGAGCTGTCTTTATTTGGTTTTGGTATTAAGGTGATGCTGGCTTCATAGAATGTATTTGGGAGAGTCCCATTTCTTTTTGTTTCATGGAATAGATTGAGGAGTATTGGGATTAGAACTTCTATGAAGATTTTATTAAATTCACCTGGGAAACCATCTGGACCTGGGCTTTTCTTGATGGCAGGCTCTTTATGCTGCTTCAATCTCTTTGATTGCTATTGGTCAATTTAAATTTTCTTTATCTTCTTGATTCAATTTAGGAAGGTTGTACGTGTCTAGAAATTTGTTAATTTCTTCTCGGTTTTCCATTCTGTTGGAGTACAGTTTTTCAAAGTAGTTTCTGATAATCCTCTGAATTTCCATGCTGTTGGTGGTAATATAACCTTTTTATCTCTTATTTTAGTAATTAGGGTTGATTTTCTCTTTCTTTTGGTTAGGTTGGGTAGTGGTTTATCTATCTTGTTTATTTTTTCAAGGAACCAGCTTTTGATTTTGTTGATTTTTGTATTAATTTTTTATTCTGTACTTCATTGATTTCTGCTTGATATTAATAATTTCCTGTCTTCTACTGGCCTTGGGGTTATACAGTTGCTGTGGTTTTTTTTTTTTGCATTCCTGGGGATTGAACCCAGGGACATTCTACACCTCCAGCCCTATTTTTTATTCTTTATTTTGAAACAGGGTCTCACAAATTGTGGCGGGCCTAAGTAGATGAAGTTAGTCAGGAACCTGTGATCCTCTGGTCTCAGCCTCCCAAGTACTGGGATTACAAGCATGTACCACCATGCCCAGACAGTTGCCGTTTTTCAAGGGCTTTGAGGTGTGTCATTAGGTTATTTATTAGGTGATTTTCTGTTTTTCTTATGTGAGCACTCAGTACGATGAATTTTCCTCTTAATAATGCCTTCAGAGTGTCCCAGAGATTTTGATACATTGTGTCTATTTTTGTTTGTTTGTAGGAATTTCTTAATTTCTTCCCTTATTTCTTCTGTGACCCATTCCTCATTCAGCAGTGTGGTGTTCAGTCTCATTGTGTTTATGAGGTTTATGAGGTCTTCTTATAGTTGATTTCTAGTTTCATTCCATTATGGTCTGGAAAGAAGCAGGGGATTATATCATATTTTTTGAACTTGCTAGTATTCACTTTGTGGCCTAGGATACGGTTTATTTTAGAGAAGGTTCCATGAGTAGCTCAAAAAATGTGAATTCAGCTGTAGTTGGGTGGAATATTCTGTATGTGTCTAGTTGGTCCATTTGGTTTATGGTGTTCCTTAGGTCTGAGGCATCTTTACTGACCTTTTGTTTTGAAGAACGATCTAGTGGTGTGAGAGGGGTGTTGAAGTCTCCCAATATTGTTGTATTGGGCTCTATGTGTGACTTAGTGTCATGAAGACCTTCTTTTATGAAAGTGGTTGCCCCTATGTTTGGGGCCTAAATGTTGACTATCGTTTTATCCTCTTGCTGGATTGTTCCTTTTACCAGTAAGAAATGACCTGCTTTTTCTCTTCTGATAAGTTTAGGTTTGAAGTCCAATTTGTTTGATATAATAGTTGCTACTCCTGCTTGTTTTTGAGTTCCATTAGTGTGGATTACCTTGCTCCATCCATTCACCTTCAGTTTGTTCATATCTTTACTTGTGAGGTGTGTTTCTTACAGGCACCATATAGATGGAATGTAATTTTTAATCCATTTTGTCAACTTATGTCTTTTGATTGGGGAGTTGGGGCCCTTTATATTCAGCGTGATTATTGAGAGATGAGTTTTAATTCCTAATATATTGAGTTTTAATTTCTGTTTGAGGTAGTGTTTGTTCTTCTTTGCCTAGTTGTTCCTTTGATGTAAAGGAAACCCTGGCATGCCCCCACGGAGGCAGAACCCTCATGGAGGTGGGTGATGGGGGTGGGGGAGAGCATCATGATGAGTCTTGCTCCCTTGCCTGGGGATGGCAACCATGGGCTGTAACACTCGGGGGAGTCAGACACCCACGCCAATGCAGGGACCCCTGGGCCACTTTCCCTGTGTGGCCTTCCTATCCAGGAACCGTTCGGTGCGCTGCTGCCCAGTGAAGGCAGGCCCCTACCACATGGCCCCCACCCATGAAGCAATCCTCCTCTGGGAAGGAGGAAGGGATGGCGACAGGGCAGAGAAGGATGGTTGGGTGGAGGGTTCATGAGGAAAGGGGGGAGGGAAAGATCTGCTGGACAGCTGGCATGGCTGAATGCTGCCAGGGGTTGAATCCTCCAGGCGGACGCCCTTAGTTCTTTATGGACAAACATCTATCTTCTTCCGCCCAGAAGGTATTGGCCAGACAGTGGTAGGGACAACCTGGTCTCTGTGTGGAAAGATGGGTATGAACAGCAAGAAACTGGAACTCATTTTCTGGACAGAGGCAGATCAAGGAACAGGAAAAAGATCTACATTGTCTAGTTCAAGGGAATCAGTTGAAAACAATGAGATCCAATGAAAAAATTGTGCATAGACAATATACAAAAGGGAATGATCAGGTTGGAAATGGAGGGCTCACCCAGATACTGGATTTAAATTATGCCTAGTCAACAGAGCCTTATGCAATGATGGAAATGTTCTAGGTTTTTCCTGTTCAATATGGCACCTACTAGCTCCTGTGGCTAAGCAGTACCAAGGAGCTTGAGTTTTGTTTTTTTTTTTGCGGTACCAGGGATTGAACCCAGGGGTGTTCTACCTCCGCACTACACCCCCAGCCCTATTTTTTATACTTTATTTTGAAACCGGGTCTCATGAAGTTGCGAAGGGCCTCACTAAGTAGAGAGAGAGAGAAACGGAGAGAGAGAGAGAGAGAGAGAGAGAGAGAGAGAGCTGAGGCTGGCCACGAACCTGAATCCTTCGGTCTCTGCCTCCCAAAGTACTGGGATTACAAGCGTGCGCCACCACGCCTGGTGAGTTTTACTTTTATTTAATTTTAATAACTTTAAAGTTAAATATAAATGTCTACCACATGTAACTAATGGTTACCATATTAGACAGTGCAGCTCTGGCACATTTTCCTATGAGCAAATGGAGCCATGAACCTCCTAGTCAATGAGAATTCCTCCCATAGTTGGCAGCAGATTGACTTTCAGTCTCATTATTTGATATTGGGAAGTTATATCTTTTTCTCTCTTTGTAGGCATTTAGTGGATATTTGGTAATCACTGTACAGAGCAATATTAAACATCATTTTATAGAATGAATATACCAAATTTGCTATAGTTTGGATGTTAAATATTCCCCAGTGGCCTATATGTTGAAGTCTTGGTCCTAAGAGTGGCACTATTGGGAGGTGGTGGAACCTTTAAGAGATAAAGAAATACAAATGGCCAATAAACATATTAAAAATGCCAATCACAATGTCATGCATGGGGAGGGTGGAGTGGGGTGGGAGCTGTGGTGGGCTCAGCGAGTGCTTTGTGCATGTATGCCTCTATCACTCTAAACTTCATCATGATGTATGATTACAATGCACCAACAAAAATAGGTAAGGTTGAGTGGGAAGTCTTTAGGTTATTGGGGGTATGGATAGTGGGATCCAGCCCCTTCCTCTCTCTATTGCTTCATAGCCATGAGGTGAGAGGTTTTGCTCTGCCACATACTCCACCATGAGGTGTGGTTTCACCACAGGCCTAAAAGCAATGTATCTACCCAATGATGGAACAGAACCTCTGAAACTGTAAACCCAATAAACATCTTCTCTTTATAAGTATCTCAAATATTTTGTTACAGTAATGGAAAGCTGAAAAATACAATATTCTTCCCTCTTTCACTTCCAAAGTTTGCAAACAATGGTAAGGATTCTTAGGTAATATTCTGTAATTACCTTCTGTTACACACACTATTTTCCATTTTGGGTCCCTTTGGAAGTCAACTTACATATAGTCAACTTATGTTTAGGCAAATGAATCTTGAGTTTGTAATGGCAGGTGGGGAGGGGGATGCATAGGGAAGAAATACTTTTCAATTCTTAGTTCAGAGGTCATTTTCTTAGCCATTTTGCAGTATTATCTTCCTTGAATGTAGTTTAAAAATGAAAGGTCAAAATCCTTACTTAAAATAAAATAAAATACCTATATTTTATTTTTTCTACTTTTGCCTTGGTAAGCCTTAGTATCAAACTGAAACAGTTTTATGTTTTGAGAAAGGAGCGAATGAAAGGAAGGAGACTCTTCAAGGTCAAATGCTCCAATCCTCCCTCCCCAGGCACCGTGGCATGGCTGTCAATTATTGAATGTTTGCAAAGGTTTGCTTGGACTATAGCTTCCTCTGCACTGCCAGTCAATGGAACCTCTAATGCTCTTGGGAAACAATTTGGATACAAAAATAATTTTCCCCCCAAAAGAAGAGCTTACAATCTTGTTAACTAATATAGTTTTATTTGCCAATATTGATTTTTCAATAGATCCTTGTCTCTGATCTTCAGCATCCCCCAGGGAGGGTCCATGAAACTTGTTAGAAGATGGGAGAGAAGGAGGGAGAAGAGAGCAGATCAAAAGGCCTCTGAGAGAAAGGAGCTGCACTTTATTCTGTACGACCTCAGCATTTTCTAGCCATGGTGAGTTGAGATGTCATAGATTCCTTTATTCTACTTAGTTAATATGGAGAGAGGAATCCAAATGTCTGGCTTATTTCTACATAAAGATCAGAAAATTCAGAGTGGATTAAGGTTTAGAGTCAACGTTGGCAGTGATAGGGGGATGACCCTTCATGCATCAACGACTGGAAATGATGTACGAATGTGAGTTTCAAGGATTCTGGAAGGCAAAGTGAGACTTGGATTCTGCTTTAGTTACTACCATTAATTCTGAGTCTGGTCCAAGTCTCAATAACTTGTCATGTGTCTGGTGCATTAGGATATGAAACAGAGCTCTTGGACATGTCACATTTTCCTTTTACACTTGATTTTTCCTTCTGGCTTTAGCTGGCCTCACTCAACATCTTCTGCTCTCTAGAACAGTCTGTTTTTTCTTCTAGAGTGGCCACTGATTGAACTGCTCAGGGTTGGCCTATCCATAGGCCAATCAGGTACCTGTGGCAGACTTTCAGATGGAAGAATCTTCCCAGAGATTCTAATTGCTAGAAGCTTGACAGTCAGGCATTTTCTTTCTGTTTGTTTGTACTGGAGATTGAACCCAGGGGTTTTCTACCTCTGAGCTATTCTTTAATTTTGAAACAGGGTCTCACTAAGTTGCTGAGGCTGGCCTCAAACTTACAATCCTGACAAAGTCTCCCAAGCACTGGGATTACAGGCATGCACCACCACACCCAGCTGTCTCTCAGGAATTTGAACTAATAAATCTATAGGGAAGTTGTTGGTTATGATGGTTGCTGGAGCTGAAATATCTGGCAGTCATGGTTTGTGAGCTTGTTTGCAATCAAAAGGACTTAACCTAGGTTAAGCCATATAAAGATATCATAAAGAAATGATAAAAGTTTAAAGTAATGGGCATGCAACTGCCCTGATTTTATCATTATACAGTTATTTACATGAATCAAACACCACACATTCCCCATAAATATGTACAATCATGTGTCAATAATGATGAAAATGGGAAAAATATATTTGATATCTTATCTTTTGGTCCTTACATTGGTCAGTGAAATTGTGATCACTAATTTTTTTTAATGGATATGTTCCTAGAGCAGCATTTCTCAACATTTTAAATCTCAAAACTTCTTTATACTCTTAAAAATTATTGAAGGTCTCAAAGAGATTTTATTTATCAAGGTTATAAATATCAATATTTATTATATTAAATTAAAACCTATAATTAGAAATGCTGGTTCACCAAGTAGCAGACTTTCAAAACACTGATGTACTTTATCATAAAATATGAAAAGTCACATTCATTAGTATCAACAATGACCTTACCATAAATATCTTTAAATATTGGGAAGTGGTTAAACTCATTATGATGGACATGTTTACCATAATACCAATTTTTGATGGAAAACTCGAATGTTATCATTAGCAACAAATACAGTCAGTTTTCCTCAAATGACAGACTTATGTCATTTCTTTTTGAGAAAAGATTTTGCAAAATTCCTAAGTATAAATAATGATTATTTGTCTGTCATTTTTTTCCCAGCAAAAAAATGGTGTTCTAGGAAGTAGTTAGTTCTGGTAGCAAATCAATTGCAGAATGCTTTCTCTCAAGACAACCACATACTTAGATATGCAGCCCAAGAGTTGTATGTGTATTTGGCAGGTTTGCCACACAGAGTATTAGAGTATGCTCAAGGGTTGAGATTTAATGAGATTAAAAGTACTTTTTCATCAAGGACATTTCTAAGTGAAACTGGAATTTTGTTTTCCTACAAATGTGTGTTGGTAGAGAATACAATAACACTAGAACAGTTTGGTGCCACTCACTGCCTTGATTTTGAAGGGCTCTGGCAGTTTTATCCATTGCTTTTGTGTCCTCCATGCAAATATCAACACAATGAAAAAGGAAAATAATGTTTCAGGATTATTAGAAAATAGTTTTGACTTGTGGACTCCTTGAAAGTATTTTTTCAGTCCCTGACAGTAACATTAAGTGTTGCTCTGTGAGCCACACTTTGAGAACTTCTTCCTTTACAGGGTAGGTATAGGCTTTATAGCACACTGGTTCTTAAGCCTTTGTATCTGCATCACATTCTCAATTACTATAGATTGGATGACACAATGAAGGAATTCAAAACATGAACACTGAGCCTGGCAAGGTGGTACATACCTGTAATACAGTACTTGGGAGGCTGAGGCAGGAGGATAGCAAGTTTGAGGCCAGTGCATGGTAACTTAGCAAGACCCTGTTTCAAAATAAAAAATAAAATAGAGCTGGGGGTGTAGCTCAGAGGTAGAACACCCCTAGATTAAATTCCCAGTATCACGCACACACACACACACACACACACACACACACACGTGCATTTGTACACACACACTCACAATAACACTGGTTTTACAAAAACACAATATTGAAAAGTCAGAGAAACACTGAGGTCAAATCAACTTCCAGAAGAAATTTTTTGGGGGTACTGGGGATTGAACACAGGGGCATTCTACCTCTGGGCTACACCCCCAGCCCTATTTTTTATTCTTTATTTTGAAACAGGGTCTCACTAAGTTGCAGAAGGCCTCACTAAGTAGCTGAAGCTGGCCGCGAACCCAGATCCTCTGGTCTCAGCCTCCCAGGTACTGGGATTACAAGGGTGCACCACCACGCCTGGCAGAAATTTTGTTTTGATCTTTCCTAGACTCTACTATGTAATTTTAAGTCAATATCTTGTCAGGTGCTTTATGGCTAGGGACTATGGCATTGTAAACTTAAGAAAAAGATAATCTTCCAATGGGAGAAAGAATTAGCTTCAAACACATATATTTCAGATTCATGCAGTTTATGCTTAGGGTTGGGGAGAAAAGAACTGCAGAATTACAGAAAATATGACTTTGTTCTATAGAAGTCTTACTAGAAAAAGTAAATAGAATAAATAAGTAAATAATCATAGTAGTCAAGAAAAAGTTTCTCTAAATTCTAAGAGGCCATAAAGCCTAAGAATAAACATAAAAAACTATATGGGTAGTTAATATTTGGAGGGAAAGGAAGATTAAAATTGATCTCATTGATTCGCTCATTCTGGTTAAATAAACAATGTTAGCAAAAAAGAAGACATTATTTATTTATTTAGTTAGTTCTGGAGATTGAACCTAGTGTCTTGTGAACGCTAAAAGTACATGCTGTACCACTGAGCTATACTCTCAGCCCAAGAAGGCTTTTAAATAACCCATTATGAGAAAGTGCCAGTATAACAGTGCATTAATTAACGTGTAAAATATGTGGGAATGTTAACATTCCATTTAAAAGAGTGACATTTTAATTTATGTGATTGAATATAGACTATAGAAATGGTCATTTTTTGTGTCTTCAAAAGTAAAAGAACCTTGACATGTCATCTATCCTATTAAAATAGTCAAATTTATTTTTAGAATGTCCCCCAAAACATAAAGCATGACATTCATACTCAGTTATCTTTACTCTCATTCTGAAAATAGAAGATATTTTTGGAGAAAACTTATAATATTTCAGGCGAGAACACTATAGCCTATTTGTATACTATTCATATGAGAACACTGGAGTCTATTTATGTACTTTGTTCCATTGTAAAGTGTAGTTTTCTAATATTTTTTTCCAGCATTGCTATAAAATTTTCCTAATTTTTCCATCTAAAATAAAACCTGAGACAATCTATGATAGCTTCAATATTCTGAGGATTTCTTACACCATTCAGGTTAGTGACACACATTACAGTCACTAAAAAGAATTATGTAGACTATACTAATAGACTGTGAAGTGAAAAATTAAGATGTATGTATTATCACTTTAAAATTATGTGTATATGTCAGTAATTGATTAAATACGTATGTACATATACATTACATTATTGTTAGTATTAATGTAATATTAATACATGAATATGTATTAATACATGAATACATATTAATACACATACAACACATCAAAAGTTAACAGTGGTTATGTCCAAGAGTTAGAAAGGTGGTAGTGATAAGATAGGATTACAAGGGATATTCACTTTTTACTTTTATGTGATATTTGATTTCTTACAAGTATGTATTCCTTCAAAATTTAAGAAAAAACACATATAAATGAAAAATAAAAGTAACATTGCAATTTGTTTGTAGTAGAAAATTTGGAAAGCCAGAAGGCATAGAGAAGAAAATAAAAAACTCCATTGAGTTAGGAAGTTAAGACATATAAAAATTACTAGAATTCAAGGTAGTTGAATATTCCTGTGACATACATTGGTGTCAGAAACTATTTCTAATTTTTATAAGAGTAGAAATAACCTTATTCTACCTTGAAATCATGGTTCCTGGAACAAATTCCATTTGGAGATTATTTGTTGTCCTTATAAATGAATAAAGGTATAAAATAAGGATAGAAAAGTTAAATGCTTGGAGAGTTTTCCATTTCTCCTACCGATAAACTTCCTGTTTATCTTGAAGGGGAAATCCACTGTGAAATCAACTGGGTTTGGGGGCATGACCCCCATGCTCTGTGAAAAGATGAACATCTAATTTCTGGGAGTTTCTTTGTCTAGTAGAGTAATGTAATCTTTATTGACCCAGGCAGGATGGCAGGTAGGAGACAGGCAGGAACAATATAAATTCTAAAAAGCCTTCCTCTTCACAGAAGTAAGAGAAAAAAGGGCTTCTGAGCATTGTCTCCAAGTGGTCTAGCAAAGGCTCCCCTTGGAAACTGGTCTGGTATCCTCCCAAACTGAGGGCAGGTGGAGGCATAAACAGGAAAAAGTACTGGAAGACCCTGATCCCACTTGAGAGACTCCACTCACTAAAGAAGCAGATTTTCAGTTCTTTTGTCAAACTGTTGAAGGAAAAGGCATTAACTTCTCATCTATTTAATCTATCACTGGGGTGACCATATATTCCAATTTCCCTAGGAAATACATATGGTCATGGCTTAATTCTTTTTAGTCCCCTCTTTTACTCTCAAAGGTATTCTGAAAGATAATTATATGGTATTCTCTGTATGGCTGAACTGTAGGGGAAAACTTCATTGTGGATATGGCAGAATGTCAATTAGTTGGCAAAACAGTCATTGCCAACCATCTCATCTTTCATCATCTTCCATTACAAAGGCCAAGACTGTGAAATATTCACTTATGCAGCCTCCCTTGCAGCTAGGATTGGCTCTGTTATATATTTTGACTAAGGAGAGTTTTCTGGGGAAGTTTACAAATATGTTGGTACTGACCTCTCTTCCTGTTTGAATAAGAACTGATACTTGCAGTTTCAACAGTCACCATGAAACTTTAAGGTAAAGGCCAAGGAGATCTCAGAGTCACAAGTCCCCAAAATATCCAGCTGCTGACCTTACTCCAGCAGTTAGCTAGTCCAAGGACAGAGTACAACTTTATTTGTTTAAATTTAATTTAGCTCTAAAACACTGAAATCTTTCCAGGTTTACACAGGGGATTATTTTCTTTACTTACTTTAGATTATTCAGTGGTCTTCATTCTGGGTATTAACCTTTCCTTTGGGCCTGCAGCTTATTGCTCTTTGGAGACATTAAGTCTCTCCTCTTGTTATGGCCCATTCACAGGTACTGTGTACCAATACCCAAATCCAAAAATGATTCAAAGAGCAAAGAGGGAGTGGAGTGAGAATGGGGGAACTGGAGGGAAGCAACATGTTTATCTTTTCTAAATAGTTCTTATTTTTCTTATTTTGGAGACACAATATTTATTTTCTGAGAACTCCAAGGACTGTGCATTTGGCAATGACTCTTCATTTTTCATCATCCCCAGTAATGTCTTAAGGGAGGGGAAGATAAATCTGAATGTCATCAGGATACATATGGTGCTGAGGGCCACTGTTACTAATTAAGTGTTTTCCAAAGACAGCTTTGGATGCTATATCATAAAAGAGAGACAAAAGACCCAGATTATATTGCAAAGGGTATAAGAGGGCTAAAATACTTCTATAACCCCTGACCCCATGGTGTTGGCACATTGATAGCTTCCTAGTTCTCTAATAATTACTACTTTAAGGGGATAGGTATTGTATTATCATGCCATGGAGGAAACAGAGTTCCAATTGGAGCATGCTCTGAAGCAATTTATGTGTTGCAAACTAACCCCAAATAGAATTTACTTGAACCTTTGCAGAAATAGGAATGTCGTTTTTTTAAGCTTAAATGGAGAGAAAAGTAATTTGGGAAACAGTATTTTGAAAGGTTCTCCTTTACCTTACCAAGGTTCATATTTGCACTGAACCTAACAGTGAGGCAAAATTTAAAAATCTAGTTATTTTATTCTGTTTCCTGAAAGGGATTCTCTCCCTCTTCTTCTAGTTTCTATTCTTAACCCACATTACAGACCTGAAAGGGAATGATCAGTGCTCTTCCTGAGTCTGGTCCTGCTCTCACAATGTTACTTGACAAAATCAAGCCCAGATGACTCCAGAATTCAATGAAGAAGTGAAATACAAGTGCCTTCCAGTTCACATTCAGACAGCTGGGTGCTGGCCTTGGTGGCTGGGAAGTCAGCAAGACAGACAACTTGTATCTTCATCAACTTTATTCTTTTTAACTGAAAAGCTAGCTGAACACTAACAGAGATGGTCTTGCATTTTTGGCATGGAGGATAATTTAGATACACAGATTATTTCCCTGAAGAAAGGAGATCAGGTTGGCAAATAGCCTATGTTTTCATGACTCTAAAGAATGGATGTTGAGTACCTAAAAGTTTTTCAAATCTGGTCATGAGAGATGCAGCTCATTTAGTCCAAACCTCCTCTCAACTCATCTTCCTCAAAGCTAATTTTTCAGGAAAAGAATTTTTCTGAGTTGATTTAGAGACTCAAGCAACATATTCCTATGAGAATCTGTTTTTCTACGGTTAAAATAGAATAAAACATTTACAATTTTGGATGTTCTTGAGGGTGGCAGAATTACTCTGCATACATTGTAGACTGCTAGTCCATGAATATTGAAAGTGAAATTTACTTGGCAATATTTGAGTATATACCAGCGTGGAGCAGGCCAACCATGAGGATAAAATCAAGTCTTGTTTTAGCAGCAGGTCCAATTAAAGACAAGGAAGTAAATTATTCCAGTTTTGCTCCAGGATAAAAGCACACATTTGTTTTATTGAATTTTGCAGAGTGAAAGGTAATGTTATGCAATTTTCCTAGTTTCTTCAGCCTGTTTCTAATATTAGCTGCATATCTACAAAATCTCTGATCATTGGAAGGTAATTATTCCCTATATGGCAGATGGAGTTCTATTAGGTTATCACTGTGACTTCAATAAATAATGACACAATTTATCAATGAAAAGAACTCATTGGGTAACATTTCTGAAACAACTCTATTCTTGCTGTCTGAGGACTTAAAAATTCTTTACTGATTTGTTTATATTAGATTGAATTTGCATGACTGTGAGGTGGGGAGTTATCTTCCTCAAACTGTAGTTACAGAGACAAGCAATGTAAGTCTAAATGGAAACTAAATTATTTTTAATTGCATCTGTTTCTACCCAAACACTTGCATTTTTTACTTTGTCTTGTCTTGATCCATTGTTTAGTTTGGGGACCTGGACCCTATGAAGGAGAACCTTGTGACACCATGTCATAATTCTCTACATTAGTAGTAATCAGTAGCAATCCTCTATTTCTTTCCCCAAACAGACTTATAGTAACTTACCAGGATAATGTGCATTGGGGAAAGAGGAATGCTAGATTGTTTGAGTTGTTGGACACACAGTTTGATTTTTATTGGGCACTCCAAGTGTCACCATGACCCCCAATGGGTGGCAAAAGGAGTGTTAGCTCATGACTGGCTTACTGTGAGTCCACCTGTCCATGGACCTGTGTGGATGCCATTTCTTTGGTACCTCCCATGAGTAATTAGAAGGGACAGACTTAGTTGGCAGAAGAATCACACTAGTACCTTCTTCTTCTTCTTCTTCTTCTTCTTCTTCGTCGTCGTCGTCGTCGTCGTCTTCTTCTTCTTCTTCTTCTTCTTCTTCTTCTTCTTCTTTCTTCTTTTTCTTCTCTTTATTCTTCTCCTCATTCCTCCCTCCTCCTCCTTCTTCTCCTCCTTCTTTTTCTTCTCTTCTTCATCATCTTCTCTTTCTTCTTCTTCTTGTAATAGGGGTTGAACCCAGGAACATTCTACTTCTGAGCTATATCTCCAGCTCCATTTTATTTTTTATTTTGAAACAGGGTTTCACTAAGTTTCTGAGAGTCTTGTTAAGTTGCCAAGGCTGGCCTTGAACCTGTAATCTTCCTGTCTCAGCCTCCTAAGTACTGGGATTACAGGCATTTACTACCATGCCCAGCCACACTAGTTTCTTGACCTGTGAGTTAAGAGACCTCATAGAAGGGAAGCATAGGAACCTCAGAATCTGACCCCTTCCCCCAACTCTCTATCCTTGGCTCATGTAGCAAATCAAAATGAATACCACAGCCTGTGGAGAAGTTTAATACCACTTCTCCAAGTATTAAAAGAGTGGTTCCATCAAATCAAGTGACATTTAATTCACGAACTATCATGGTTTGGATATAGAACATTCCCTGAAGAGCTCATGTATTAATATTCAGAGTTGATCATTAAGTCATGAGGCATATAATCTCATTAGTGGATAAATCAATTGTAACAGATCTACTGGGTGGCAATGTAGGCAGGTGGGGTATGGTTGGAGTAGGTTGGATCCTGGGGTGTAGCCTTAGGGATTGTGCATGTGTCCTTGAATCCCCTTGCTTGCTCTGTTTTACTTCCGGCCTTCATGATGTGAAAGTAAGAGTACTTGCTCTCTCCCTCTCTCTGCTTTCTGCCTCCCACCGCCATGCCCTGAGCTCCACCAATGAACCTGGCCTCACGTGGACTAAATCCCTGAAATATCCAGAACTATGAGTAAATAAATCTTTCTTCCTCTAAGTTGTGTGTGGTCAGGTTTTTTGGGTCACAACAGTGAGAATGCTGACTGAAACACAAACCCAATCCCTACAGAAACCAGACCATCCACATGGGATGATAGTCAAACAACCAAGCAGTAACCTTCCTTGCAGATACTGTTCAGGAGGTGATTTTTGTTTGTTTGTTTCTTGGAGCAGATTAACACAGCCTCTGTGTGTGGTATGCAGCCATTTATCTAGTAAATATATTATTTTCATCCCTATCAGAAAGGAGGCTCAGAGGCAGTTTTCTGTTTCACATGAAACAGTAAAAATATGTATTGCCAGTCTGCCCCCATATCTATGTTATCTTTTCTAGCTTTGGTCATGACATTGTCCAAAGGGATTAGTATTACATCTATCAATGTCACAGTAATTGACCTGGATGAGAGAGAAGTGGCAAGTGCTTGTTGAGACATGCATGCTCCAGAAGCAGGACAACCTATGAAAACTCAGGGGCCTAACCACCTGGGTCCAGATCTGCTGACCTGACAGAATGACTGAGAAAGGTTTCCTAGATACAGCCTAGAAGCCAGCTTAGAGATGATCTCCTTAGAAGATAGGTATCATCTTCTAGGATATGTCATATGCCCTAAAGACCATTATCTGGTGCCATGTCCTTAATAGGTGGAATACATGGGTCAGGGAAACAAGGTGTGGGAGGAGTGGTCCCACTTCCCATAATCCCCCATGATTCACCTGGGAAATGTTCATTTCCTGCCTCTGCAATTAAAATCTCCATAGGTCTTAGGGACTTTGTTATTTATCAGAGGGTGAATGCTAAAACAATGTCCCACTGAATTTTAAGCTATGCTTGTTGTTTCTTGTGTTGCTTATTCAGCAAGTATAGGAGTCACCTTGTTTGCAGAGTAATTGTGCCAGTTATCAATGCATTGCTTCTTAGCTCCACATCCACCCTTCTCTACACTACTGTCATGGTGGAGATGGACAGTAAGCATTCCATTTTGCCTGCTGGCTGAGTTTGTTGGAGGGACTCTGCAGGAAGAAGGGGCTTCTCTTTCTGGTCCCATGTGCTTTCTCTTTCTTCTTGCTCCAGACCTGGGGTATAAAACTTGTGCAGGATGCCCAGTGACATCCCCAGTCAGTGCAATAGCATGGACAATTCCACAACTCAAATGGGTTTTCTTTTAAATCAATAATTTGGATTTATTTCTCAGGAAGCTCACCTACCGCCCTTCCTTATCGCTACACACACACACACACACACACACACACACACACACACACATACACACACACCATTCATACCACATTCTATTTGATAGCTTGGGGCATTCTAGCATTTTTTCTTGTTTTATTGGGTTTGGATTTTTCAGAGGTATTGTTTATAACCAAATGAAGAATTTGAGTTAAATGAGGGAAAAATATGCTGCTGGTGTATTGCAAAGAGATGGTGCACATTCTTGGGCAGGATATGGTTATACGCTAGTTTTGTGACATGAACATAAAAACTTTCTTGTGATTTGTACAGATCCCTGAAGCTTTGACCACACTAAATATGTTGTGCATAGGGTCTATTTTTATTCATAGGCAGCAATTTTCTATTTGCAAATGGAAGATAGAAAATGTTTTATTTTTAGGCCCTAAAAATAATTATGTCTAGAGATAGGTAAGATAACATACTCTGCCAAGTTTGCCTAAGTAGAAGCTAGCTCTATTATTTCTGGGGTACAATGTGGTAAAGTTATAAAGTCTGACCCTTACGCAAGTATCTTTTAATGCTTTCTTATTTTGTTATGCTTAGAACATCTGTGGAGCAATAATTATTTTTATATAAGCCTCCTCAAATTTATTTCTGCTGATTTAATTTTTTCGTGGCAGAAAGGAATTACATGATTAATGGAAACTTCACAAATATCAGCATTTAATTAAAAATTTTTGTTTAAGTAAGGAAAGTGAAACTGATATCAAGTGTACTTCTGATTCCTTATAAAACTCTTTCAATAATTCTGGTATAAATAGAAGATTATATTTTTGGAGTATTTTCATTTTGGCAGGTACTTTGTTAAACTCTTAAAGATACTGTTTCTCTTGTGAATTAGGAGTGACCACTCCATTTGACAGATGAGGCAATCAAGTCTTGTAGAGATTAATAAAATCAACCAAGGTCACATTACAATAAATGGCTGAACTTATATTTAAGCCAATATTTGTCTCATGTCAAGGCTACACCCTTTCCAATATATGACATTGCTTCTTAATTCACTAAGTTGTAAATTTCATTACAAGTCTGTGAGTCACCATATCAATGACAAAGGTTATAGATTCTGTAAATCTGTTCCCTCTTCCTTCAGAACCATGGCCAGACTACATTTCTAAGCCTTGGCAGCAGTTGTTTGTGGCTGGGCAGTAGAGTTCTGGCTGATAGACTATACAGAGAAAAATTACAAGTGTGATTTTCAAGCTTGACCCATAAACTTTTGCACAATTCTCTGCATTTTTCTTTCCCATATTTCAGGGAATGATAATCCCCAGGGCAATCTTGGAAGCCATACAATTCTATGTAGATTATGGCATAGCCTTTGTCTTGTTGTAGGGGAGCCACCGAGAGAGATAACTTAAAGCTCATATCCAAATCAAATAGTCATTTATTCACGGCTGTGGGCTGTCTCCCCTAAACAGGAGGCAGCCCTGTTCAGCAGGTGGAGGGAGTTTTTATAGCCCAAATCACAGAATTGCATTAGCTGCAGGTGGGGTTGAGCAAACAATTACAGACATTAAATCTGGCAGTTACAAGGGTTATCTATTCCTGGAATCTGGGACAATTAACAGGAAGTCTGGTATTTACCTAGAGGTCACATTCCAGGAACTATAGGTTGCTTTTTTCTTCTTCTGGTGACTTTCCATATGCTTAGTCATTTAACCTAAGATGGTGTGGGTTTTACAAAATGGAGTCAGTCTATCTATCTCATTCCCCACTAGTTTTATTCAAGTGGTAAAATCCTTGACTCATCCTGGTCTAGGGGTAATGGTGTATATTGTTGGCGGAGGAGCAGTAACTTGATGGACCCTATATGATTTTGAATATAATGCATTAGCCCATTGAACACACATGGGCCAATGAGGAGGGCTAATAGGATTAATATCACCGGGCCTGCTAAGGCTCATAAGAGGGTGGTCTACCAGGGCGACCATGAAAACATAAACTGTAACCAGTTTTGTTCCTGACTTAGAGCCTTTTCTCTTTCTTTGATGTTTTTCCTTATTAGAGCTAAAGTCTCATGGATTCCTGACTGATTGGCATAGTAACAACAATTCTCCCCTAATGTGGCACATAGACCTCCTTCTTTCATGAAGAGGTCTAGCCCGTATCTGTTTTGTAATACAACTTTGGCTAGAGAATCAACCTGAGTTCTAATCTGCTGATTGAATTTTCTAGATGCCCAAGGTCCCAATTTATGGTAGCACTTAAACTCTTATAGTTTGCATCCCCTAGGATTAATGCAGAGGTTCCCACTGTGGTAGAACCAGCAATACCTAGACTGACCATGAGCAGGACAAGGAGTGGTCGCCCGTGTAGTCGGTGGAGTCATTTTTAAATGCTCCCATTCAGCAGCCCCCTAAAAAAGTACATTTGTGGTATTCCATATACTAAGACACATAGCTCTATATGGGAAGGACTGCTGAAGAGAGAAGTTAAGATATAGGGAGTCAAACCCAACATGCAAGCAAATCAGGTAGTCTTGAGGGCAATGAATAAATGGGGATCCTCTGAGGAGGTTAGGTTGCCTCTGATTGTATGGCTACAAACAGACTGGTATGGTGACCCCTGTAGGTGATAGGAAGGGGAGGTAATCCATAGTCCAGTGCTTTGTAAATCTCCCAAGGTTATTACAGGCCTGGTTCCCCATTTGCATAGAGCCTTATTTGTTACCAAGCTCTGATTTGCCATTGTAATGGAGAAGTTGTCTGTAGTGACACTAAGATTTACTGGTGCTAAGACAGCCCTACATATATAGTAAGGGGATCTGGGGTTTAGGCACATCCAACAATCCTGGATAACATAAGGGGTGGATGTATTGACAACCTGGTAAACTGAGGCAAGGAGATCAAACAACATTTCTTCACTGCTAAGGGGGTAGGAGACATGGTGGAATTGGGATCTGGTATAGGTTCCTTAGGAGGGGGCAACAGGCTTTCATTAGGTCCAATAGGTTGGGGGTGTTTCTGTGGTGGCATGTGCTAGACAATAAACACATGCCCAGGGTCATACCCAGTAATGTAGTCAGAGACCCCAGGTTCTCAAATCCCAATTGGAGTCTGGGTAATTGGCCTGATTCCATTGTTTTACAATGATCTTGACTGGGTCACAAGAAAAGGGGAATCCAATTATTTATATTACAGGAGGGCAGAGTCTCCCATTGGATATCTATGAGTGGGTCATCATTATGCCAGGGGGTCATGGTCTCACATCCCCACTTAGCACAGTGATACTGTCTACCGGTTGTTCCATGACAACTTGGAGCTCCCATGGAGGGACAAGCATAGAACTGAGTTGTCCGCAAGCCCTTTTGGTCAATGCTTTTACAGATCTGTTTAGTTCCCTGTGTAGGCCCACAGAAAATACAATATCCTCTTAAGATTTGACATAAATCTACCTTGAAAATAGGTTGAGCATTGGTGGTAAGAGAGACCCATACCTCTCCCAAGGCGTAATCACGCAGCTCCCATTTAGAGGTTTGAGGCTCATGGAGGTTGAGTCCTGCAGTGTATGACAGAGTTAAGAATGTGAGTATCAAATGAGTCTTATCTTTAGTGGGTCTTCAGATTGCTGGACCTTCCATGTTTCGTCAGCAGGTGGAGTAGCAGCAGGCTTGAGCTGGGAGTAATGTAACCAGGGCTTTATCCTGGCTACTTTTACTGCCCTCGGTGTAGTCAGGATGATGGTGAATGGGCTGGTCCAGTGAGGTTCTAACGCCTGCGGTTGAAGCTTCTTTACCCACACGCAGTCACCGGGGTGGTAGGAATGTCTAGGCATGTAGACTCCATCAGCACCAGGATGGAAGCTCCAGACTGTTCAATGAATATCTCCTAGGGTCATAGCCAGGGTTTTGAGAGATTGCATAATATTATGATTATCAATTTCGACCATTTTGATGTCCTTAAGTTTTGGAACCAATGGAGGGGGTCTCCTGTACATGATTTTAAATGGGGTGAATCCTCTAACATAAGGGGTACATCAGCTGGGCGTGGTGGTGCATGCTCCCAGTACTTGGGAGACTGAGACCTGGGGATCCGGGTTTGTGGCCAGCCTCAGCTACTTAGTGAGGCCCTCCACAACTTAGTGAGACTCTGTTTCAAAATAAAGAACAAAAAATAGGGCTGGGGGTGTAGCTCAGAGGTAGAATGCCCCTAGGTTCAATCCCCAGTTCCTCAATAAAAAATAAGGGTACATCATGCCCTTAGGAGGGCATAGGGAAGGAGGTTGACCCACCCCTCTCTGGTCTCTAGGCTGATTTTAATTAAAGTTTCCTTTAATATTCTATTCACCCTTTCTACCTGGCCTGAACTTTGGGGCCTATATGTGCAATGCAACTTCCAATAAATTTTTAAGAGGGATGACACTTTTTGGGTTATTTTAGCTATGAAAGCTGGGCCATTGTTGGACCCCATTCCTAAGGGAAGGCCAAATCGGGGAACTAGATCGTTTAGTAATCTTTTTACTACTTCTTGTGCTGTTTATCTTGCTGAGGAGAAAGCTTCTACCCAGCCTGAAAAGGTATCTACAAAGACTAGAAGGTACTTATATCCATGTAGCCCCAGTTTTACCTCAGTGAAGTCTACTTCCCATAACTCTCCAGGGTTGGTGCCTCTTGTTCATACTCCAATCTGATGATTTTGGACTCTTCCAGCATTTACTTGTTGGCATGCCAGACAATGAGTGGTGATACTTTGAACTGAGGATTCAAGGCCAGCTATATGGTATTGAGCCTTCAGAAGTTCGGCTAATTTGGCCTTACCCAAATGGGAGTCTTGATTAGAGTCCTTCCCAGGCTTCTTGGTACCAACACCTGTTGGTCCGGGAGGACATACCAGGTTGTCCCCTTGTGTAGGGTGGCTCCCAATCTTTCAGCTTCCCTAAGATCTTCCAACCCATAGTTGGGATTAGGCGGAAGGAGGGGAGCCAGGATGGTGACCATTATCCCTATTGGTTTTAGGGTGATCTCTTGGGCTGCTTTATCAGTAGCACGATTTCCCACTGCTTCAATTGAGTTTCCTTGTTGGTGACCTTTGAGGTGGTTATGGCAACCTTCTTAGGGAGCCATGTGGCCTCTAACAAATCTAGTATCTGGGGAACATTTTTTATAGTCCTCCCCCCAGTCAAGAGTCCCCGATCTTGGTAGATAAGCCCATGAACATGAACAGTGGCAAAGGCTGTCTATGTAGATGTTAACAACCTTGCCTTTGCTTAATTTTAGAGCCTGAGTCAGTGCTACCAGTTCTTCTTTCTGGGCAGAAGCTTCTTAGCCTAGGGGCTCAGCTCATCGGGTTCCATTAGCATCTACCACGGCCACCCCCACATACCTGGTTCCATTGAGCACAAAGTTGCTGCTGTCGGTGAAGAAGGTCTCGTCAGGTTCTTTCTCTGGGACATCAGTGAGGTCCAGTCAGATTCCTTGTAGGGAGGTAGTAATATCCAGACAGTCATGTAGAGGCTTTTCTGGGTCATCATCAGGTTTCGTTTTTAGGAACTGTAGTCAGGGTTGGTCAAGAAGTTGAGCTTGGTACTGAGTGATGCGGGCGTTAGAGAGCCATCACTCAGGAGCACTGTGAAGGAGGGCTTCCACCGAGTGCGGGGCAGTTATCTTTAATTCTTCGTCCAAAGTCAGCTTGTCAGCTTCCTTTACCAAGATAGTGATGGCTGTTACAGCTCAGACATGCAGGCCACCCAGTGGCTACTGGGTCGTCTTTTGGACAAATAGAGAGAGAGAGAGAGAGAGAGAGAGAGAGAGAGATATCATTTAAGACATCCAAGTTATGCAAACTTTTTTTTAAGGAGCCAACTAAGCAACCTTTTTTTAGGAACTAACTCTTGGTAACTTTTTAACCCATTGCCTGCAGTTTTGGGTCTTGTTCTCAACATTCACCACTACCTTTTTTTTCACTCATCAAATGGTTGATGAGTATCTGGCTTCAGGTACTATTGTTATGTATTCGCCCTCAGGTGTCTGACTTAAAGGTTGGTAGGATATTTGTTCTTGAAGAACTAGGAGTTTGATGGCCTGAATATGTTCCTGGATATATTTGGTAAGACAATTTATAAGGCAGGGTCCAATTAGAAGGATTAAACAAATTATAAATAGATGTCCTAATAGGGGAAAAAGGTAGGTTAGCCACCCCTGTAGGTAACCACTCCATAGGTAACCAGACTGTGTGAGCTTTTTTTGTCTTTTTTCTAAACTATCTTGTAGTTGTTTTATCTTATCATGAACTATACCTGAACGATTGGTATAAAAACAGCATTCTTCATTTAAAAATAGAGTACTCATTTTTCAGCTGTAAGTAAACCAAGAGGCTTCTCCTATTTTGTAGTGTAACCTTAGCAAGGGAGTCTAATTGGGCTTGATCTGGGAGCAGTGAATCCAAAACTTCTTTTTTTTGCTACCTTGACTGTGCTGGGGTTGCTGAGAACAATGATAAAGGGCCCAGTCCACCTAGGATCAAATGGCCCTGCTTGACGGTCCTTCACCCATACCAGTTGTCCAGGCTGAACAGGTGTCAACTCAGTTTCTGGAACCCATAGAGCCCTGGAAGCCAGGCGATGTGCTGAGCTCAATGTTTGTTGGAGTGCCTGTAGGGACTTGTTCAGGTTTTACCTCAGTTAAGTCAATTTCCTAGACCTCTCCAGGACTTGTCCCTTTGGCTTGGACACCTTTCCAAGTATAGGGGGCTCCACTATTTACTTTTTGACAGGTGACACAGTGAGAGACTATTTGATGGATGAGATACTTTAGCCTTGGAATGTGGTATACTCTGGTCAGGAGCTGGTAAGAGTTTTGTCTCTCCTAAGTGGGTATTCTTTTTTTTTTTTTTTGCAATACTGGAGATTGAACCTGGGGGCATTGTACCTCCAAGCTACACCCCCAGCCCCATTTTTATTCTTTATTTTGAAACTGGGTCTCACTAAGTTGTGGAGGCCTCACTAAGTAGCTGAGGCTGGCCATGAACCTGGATCCTCCGGTCTCCGCCACCCAAGTACTGGTATTACAAGCGTGCCTGGCTTCTATGTGGGTATTTTGATGGGCTTCTTTTACCAATGCTTGACTCAGGGCTGAAGGTATCAGGACTCTGTTGTCTGGGAGGATTTTCCAACCTCATTGGTGGGTAATCAAGGACTCAGTAGACTTTAAGTCTGAGGGAGCATAATCAGGGCTGTTGCGCAGCTCCGGGAGAGGGATAATAAATTCCAGAAACTCTATGGGGATCACATTTCCTTTTGCTGCTTCCTTTGTGGTGTGGTCTGCCACTTGGTTTTTTTTTTGGTCTTAGGTGAAGCGTCCTTTTGGTGTCCTCAATGATGGATTATGGCTATCTTTCAGGGAAGCCGTATTGCTTTGAGCAATGCCAGAACTTCTGGTATATTTTTAATATGTTGTCCACTTGAAGTTAAGAGCCCCTCTCCTGGTAGATTGCCCCATGAACACGGGCCATGGCAAAAGTGTAGCAGCTGCCAGTATAGATGTTGACAGTTTTTTCTTTTCCCAATCTAAGAGCCTGGGTTAAGGCTATTAGTTCAGCTTTTTGGGCAGAGGTGCCATGTTTAAGTGCCCGAGCCCATACTACCCCAGGCTGGGTTATGACTGCTGCCCCTGCATACCTGACTCTGTGCTCAACTAAACTGCTTCCATCCATGAAATAAATTTCATCTGGCCTGAGCAAGGGTTGGTCGGTGAGATCTTCTCTGGTGCCATGGGTGATGTCCAGGATTTCCCAGCAGTCATGAGAGGGTATTTGTTCTTCAGTATCAGTCAGGAGGGTGGCAGGGTTTAGTGCCCCAGAATGAACAAAACAGGTAAACAGAGGTAGGGTCAATCCAGGAGCTGCACATGTAACTGGGTAATTCTGGCATTTGACATCTATCTTTCAAATGTGTGGCCCCCTTAATAAGGTTTCCATGGCATGAGGACCATGGATAATTCAGTTCTGTCCCAGAGTTAGTTGGTCAGCCTCCTTTACTAACACAGATGTTGCTGAAATGGCTCTCAGATAGTGTGGCCACCCAGCTGCCACCGGGTCTAGTCTTTTTGAAAGGTGGACTACTGGTCATTTCCATGGTACCAGGGTTTGTGCTAACACCCCTTTTGGGATTCCCCCTCTTTTTGCCACAAATAGGAAGAGGGGCTTATGAAAATCAGAAAGACCCAGTGCTGGGGCTGAGACTAGAGCTGATTTGAGACTGTTGAAGGCTTGTTCTTTATTTCTCCAGGCTAGAGGTGTGTCTCTGCCAGCTGTGGCTTTATACAAGGGGTTTCTTATATTTAACACAATCTTTATCACACATGGAATATTCCTTTCATAAACTTTATCCTATATAAACATTTCTTTGACATGCTCCAACTTTCTGCAACTTGCTTTTAGCCTTTTGATTTTATCCTATTCCTTCTTTTCCAATTTGGTACAATCTTAGGATAAACTTTACTTTATCATATAACATATTTCTATTTTTAAAATATTCTCATTTACTTTTATCCTTCCTTACCAAAATTTCTCATACTCATGTACCTTCTTTACATCTCTCTCTCATCCCTACATACTGGTTTCTTTCTGTCATGATTTCCTTCTTGGCTTTACAGTTTGAAGCTATTTTGTACATTTTTTAACAGATAAGAAACAAATTAAAATCATCTATTCAAGTTTTACAGTGGCTTGGACTTTAAAGAGTTACAATTTTTCTTTTTAGGTGTTTACATTTTAGGCAACCAGAACAGCAAACTTATCTTAGTAAACAGAAGGAGAGGGGAAAAGAGAAAGCCAACTCAGTAACTAGAATATAGCAGTTTTATAGGCCCCCTGCCAGAGGTTTCTTTTGGTTTAAGGGTTTAGATATAAGGATAGAAGTGGGAGGGATTTTTTAAAATATTTTTTTAATTCAAGACGGGTTATCAGAAACCAGATCAATCCAAGCTAGGATATAGGGTATTTGGTTGGGATGACCTGGTGAGTCAAAGATAACTTTTCTAATCTTATAAAGAAGGGGAAGGGAAAGGGATCCTTTTGAAGCCCATCCCACTGAGAAAGTAGGCTATTCAAGCTCGCAGAGCATCTGCAAGTGACCTCTGGAAATGGAATACCCATATTGTAGTGCTTTTTTCTGAAAAGAAGGGAAATGGTCTAAGACCAATGAGAGAGGGGAAGTGGAGTCAGTTTGCCCCATATTTGGTGGTCACAGGCAATAGGAGTGACACTGAACAGGACAAGAATCAAAGCAATTTCAGTTGGGAGACCTGAGACTTCACCTAGGACTGAGAGTTCACCTAGGTCCAGGACCTCTAGGAGGAGTTGCCCAACAGCTACTTGCTCATGCAAGCCAAGTCAGCATTCAGCCTCCACAGCCCAAATGGACAAAGGTTTCTCCCACATCTCTCTGAGCAACATCAACTGGGAACTGAGCACTAGGCTTAATTTGGGGCTGATTACTGCAAACAAAACAATTGGTCACACAAAAGACAAGATATACAGACCACAAAGAGAGGGACAGACTGCACAAATACCAATAAAGATGAACAGAACAAACTACAAAAATTGCCTTGTAAGATAACCCGGGACCAAAGATACCTGACCAGACTAACCAGAAGGGGAGGACAACGTCTTGCCCTACTCCAGGACGGGGAAGTACTGCCACGTTCGGCCTTCCTCTGTTCCTACCAGAAGAGTTGACTCACCAGAAGAGATGCCTCCGGGGGACTTTTCCTGATTCCTTCCTCACACGTTGGTCTGGGAGTGCCCGATCCCACAGAAAGAGCCCCGCCCGGGGCTGAGGAATGTCTCTCAGTGACAGCTCCCTAGACAGGTTCTCCTCTTGGAAGGAGCACAGCAAATCCCATTCCAAGGTCTGGGAGTCCCTTTAAATCTCTCTGGGGCCTCCACTTATGTAATATCCAGCCGGGAGACAGGGATCCAAAAACACTGGTTAAGAGGTAAAGGATTTATTAGCCATGGCGACTGCAACTCCACTCAGTGCACTGAGTAGAGAGCAGTGCTTTAACTTTGTAAACTATACATTTTATAGGCTAGTGCTGCCACACGTAGGTGGTTTGAATGGTTAATTTACCAAGTGAGCACAAATTATAAAGGCATTTTGCAAGCAAGCACAAATTACAGAAGTGGAATGTTGCGGTTAGCTGGTAAGCAGATTATATATATAATTCAAGACATCCAAATTATGCAAACTTTTTTTAGGGACCAACTAAGCAACCTTTTTTTTAAGGAACTAACTATTGGTAACTTTTTAGCCCATTGCCTGCAGTTTTGGGCCTTATTCTCAACAGTATACAGCCTGAGAGGTGCATAGCTGAGCCTTCTTAGCTGAGACCTGGTACCCTAGTCTCTGTAATTCTCCAAGTAACCCTCCTGTGGCTGCAAAGCATTCTTCTACTGAGCTGGCCACTAATAGGTCATTGACATACTGAAGGAGAGTCACCTGGGGGTACTGAATTCTGAACTCCTGGAGGTCAACCTTAAGGCTTCATCAAACAAGGTGGGGGAATTTTTGAACCGTTGGGGGCAATCGAGTCCGTGTAAGTTGTCCTGTGTACCCTCCCTCTGGGTCCATCCAGTCAAAGGCAAAAATAGGCTGACTCACCTCTGATAAAGGAAGACTGAAGTAGGCATCTTTGAGGTCAAGAATCATATATACCGCGTGTCCAGGAGGCAGAAGACTGAGGAGAGTGTGTGGATTTTGCACCGTTGGATGGACTGTCTCAGTCTATTTCTTGATTTCTCTCAGGTCCTGAATAGGTCTGTAGTCCAAAGTTCCCGGCTTTTGGACTGGTAGAAGAGGAGTGTTCCATTGGGATTGGCAAGGTACAGGATCCCTGCTTCCTAGAGTCATTGGCTATGGACTGCAATCCCCCTTTTTGCCTCTGAGCTCATCGGGTACTGTTTTACTCATATGATGGTGGCTTGGATACTCAGCTGTATGATGATTTGGAGGCTGGTGGGCCAGCAAACCTGGTGGGTTTGACTCTGCCCACACTTGTGGATACCGCTCCTGGAGGGCTTGTAAATATGTAGAGTCAACTGGGTTCTTTTGAGGACTTGGCAGCAACATGTATTCTTCAGAAAGGGGACAAGTGACCAGGAGGGCTATTGGGCAGTCTGTGCTTTGGTCACAAGTTAAAAATGCCTGAACTTCTTGGAAGGAGATGGTTGCTTTTAGTTTTGAGAGTAAATCTCTCCCGAGCAAGGGGTAGGGGTAAGCCAGAACCACCAGAAAGGTATAGGAAATTGTCCCTTATCCTAGATTTGTTATTCGACCCTCTGTCCAGGGGTAGGCTTCTGTTTTACCAGTGGATCCCTGTATATTAGTTTTCTTGGCCATGGTTGGGCCTACCAGGCTTTTGAGAACTGAAAAAGTGGCTCCAGTGTCTACCAGAAAGTCTATATCTTGGCCCCTAACTTTTAAGGTTACCATGGGCTCTTGGGGGCTTAAAGGAATAGAGCCCTGGCCTCATCATTGCTCTCCCAGGTGGAGGACTGCTTGGCTGGTTTTTCTGTTGGGGAATTCATTTTTCCAATGTTCTTTTTCCTTACAGTAGGTGCACTGATCTTTGTCAAGGGGTTGTTGAGCCCTGGGGCTGGAGGGCTGCTTAGTAGGATGCTCTCTGGCTCGAGACCCTCCCATTGCTGTCACCAATATTTTGGAGATATTTTTGGTCTGTCTCTCATCTAGATTCTCCCTAATATTGTAGACCTTTTGGGCAATCTCTACTAGCTCAGAGATGAGCTTCCCTCAAATCCTTCCTGTACGAAAGTGATATTTAGGGTGTGTCTGTTTGTGGGATCCTCCAGGTTAATTGGAGTCTATTCCCAATAAGTTTCCATGAGGCTCTCTAGGAAAGCTGAAAGGGTCTTGTTTGGCCCCTGCATTACCTTGCTTACTTTGGAAAGGTTGGTAGGCTTTCTGGCTGCCATCTTGAGGCCTGCTGGGAGAGTCCAGTGATAGGTTAGGAGAGCCTCCTTACCTGCAGTGGTGTTGGGGTCCCATTGGGGGCACGTGGAAGGGAAGATATATTGAGGATACATGGTCTGGATCCTCAGAAGGCTGTCTGTCTAGCCCCTCCAGTCTTGGCTGCCACCCTTTTTATTCAGTCTCTCTCTTCAGCGGTAAAGAGAGTCTGGAGGAGCTGCTGGCAGTCACCCCAAGTGGGCTGGTGGGTATGAAACACAGTCTTGAGGAGGGAGATGAGACCTTGGGCTTTTTCAGAGAAAGGATTTTGAGTCTTCCAGTTATAGAGGTCAGAGGTGGAAAAAGGGATCTAGACCATAAACAGTGCTTCCTGGGTGCCAGCTGCTGGGGGAGCATGCCAGAGAGGGAGAAGAGGGACTGAAGTATCAGGAGCCTGCTGTCTCCCATAGGTTAGGCCCTGGCGGGTATGTGGTGGGCTGAGACTAGTTTCTGCATTGGCATTTTCAGGAGCTGTAGGGGGTAAAGAGTAAGGAGGAGGAGGAGGTGATGATAAAGGGGGATCGTCTTCTTCAGTTTCTTGAAGAATTGGCTTCATCGGCTTAGTGGGGGCCTTTTGAGCTACTAGGACCTTAATGGAAGGAGAAAAAGGGTTAGAGGGAGGAGACTTCAAAAGGGTCCACATGCATTGCTTTAGCCACTGAGGCCTTTCCTGCACTAGTCCCTCCCAGACAAGAATGTATATTATTTGGTCTCGGTGGCCGGGTTTTCCAAAGATTGCTTCATGTACCCTAAAAATGATCTGGATGTCAAAGGTCCCCTCTGCTGGCCAACTGACATTAAAGGTGGGCCAGTCTAGCTCACACAGCCTCTGCAGAACGTGCAGGTTCACGGTTTCACCATAATCGGCCGCCTTCTGTTAGAAAGACTTAAAATGGTTAAAGACACACTGGAGGGGAGCGGGACTAGAGGTAGTTTGTCCCATCATGCAGGAGAGGTTTTTAAATAGATGCAAAGGGAGAGCTCTAATGGGCTCACACACACACACACACATACACACACACACACACACACACACACACCCAGGGGTCAGACTAAGATTAGACAAAATAAATTTCACCGGCTTTTTTGAACAGATTCCAGATGGGCTGGGGACATCTCCCCTAAACCCCGGCCTGGGGAGTATGTGTCTGACTTCCACCAAGGCCTTTCTAGTTCCCTAGGGTACCCGGATTTCATGTACCTTTGGAGATTCTGGATCCAGGCGACTCCCAGGACTTTCAGCAGAGTGTTGGTAAGATGGAGAATGGGGAAGGCCCGTTCAGTTTGCAACTCCAGGGTCAAGGAACATCTCACAGTGGCAACCCCTTGGAGAGCCAACCCTTTGGGTTCACCATCCTCTACCCTCCTAGGCAGAGCTGAGGGTCTTCTCGGTATCCTGGACAAGACCCCCAAATGTTGTAGGGGAGCTGCCAAGACAGACCAGTCAAAGCTCGTATCCAAATCAGAGTCATTTATTCATGGCTGTGGGCTGTCTCCCCTAAACAGGAGGCAGCCCTGTTCAGTAGGTGGAAGGAGTTTTTATAGCCCAAATTACAGAATTACATTAGCTGCAGGTGGGGTTGAGCAAACAATTACAGACATTAAATCTGGCAGTTATAAGGGTTATCTATTCCTGGAATCTGGGACAATTAACAGGAGGTCTGGTATTTACCTAGAGGTCACATTCCAGGAACTATAGGTTGCTTTTTTCTTCTTCTGGTGACTTTCCATTTGCTTAGTCATTTAACCTAAGATGGTGTGGGTTTTATAATATGGAGTCAGTCTAGCTATCTCAGTCTATCTGGTCCCAGAATGACTACATGGATTAGAATTCTCTCTTGGTGAGAAATGGAGTTGAAAAATAAGCTTTTTGTGGTGAGTTTTGGAATTTATAGACTAAGACAGTGTTTTAGTCTATTTTTTATAGATATAACAAAATATTTGAGGCCAGGTAATTTATAAAGTACACAAGCTTAGGGTTTTAGAGGCTGGGAGGTCCAGGCGTGTGATAACAGCATCTGCTCAGCAGCTGGTGAAGCCTTCTTAATGCATCAAAACATGGCGGAGGGCATCAGTTGTGAGACAGAGCAAGTATGTTAGCTTTATTCTCCCTTCCTCCTCTTGTAAAGCACTAATGCCAGCATGAGGGCTTCACCCTCATGACCTCATCTAATCCTAATTACCTGCCAAAGGTCCTGCCCCAAATACCATCAACATATTAATTGGGGAATTAAGTTTCCAACTCATGAACTTCTGGGCAACACACTCAAACCATAGCCATCAACTGGTATTGGTTTTGAAATGTTAATTCCTATATTAGTTAAGCAGTGTGCTATTAAAACAAAAACCTAAAAATATTTGATATTGACTTAGCAGTTGGGTGAAAAAATTGGAGTTCCATCTTTTTCAGTGACAATATTTTTGGTGAAATCATTATCCTGAGAAAACTTGGAGCCAGTCTTGTGCTTATAAAGCCTCTAGCTCAGGGTACAAAGCTGGAAGGCAGGGTGTCAGGAGTATGGATTTGTTGTTACTGGCAATCATTAGCAAGGCATTGAAGGAGATACACAGGAAAGAACTGGCTGATTTGGAAGGAGAGATTGAAAATTGAAAGGAATGGACTAAGTCCAGTGGTCAAAGACATTAGAGGTCTGGAGTTTTTTATTTTTATTTTTTTTGGTGGTACTAGGATTTGAACCCAGGGATAATCTACCTCCAGGCTATACCCCCAACCCTATTTTTTTATTCTTTATTTTGAAACAGGGTCTCAGTTGTGGAAGGCCTCACTAAGTAGTTGAGGCTGGCCACAAACCCAGATCCTCCTGTCTCAGCCTCCCAAGTACTGGGATTACAAGTGTGTGCTATCACACCCAGCTTGAGGGCTAGAAAAAATTTACTTTGCTAGACCACAAAGCAGTAAAAGATAAGAGAGAAATGTTTGGAGGAGCAAAGATACATTAAACTTCAACCTTAGGTAAAAATTATTTCAATAATTATTTCTAAAAATGCACTAATGTGCTATGCTAAATTTAAAAAATTTGACTATTAGCCCTGAGTTAGCTTTAGTGTTATAAAGAATTGCCTGAAGCGATGGAATTAGAATTTTATGAAAACATGTCCTGTATCAATTTCTCAGGCAGAGTCCCCCAGTCTAATGAGAGCAAAACACAGTAGTGGTTGGGGGTGGCAATTTGACAGTAAGAATGTGATTTTAGACATTAGTTAATTTAAATACTGTCAAATGTTTTCAGCACCATAGGTATATATATAGTTGGGGTTATAGTAGTAGGATGTAGCATCATTTGAAGAAAGAATAAAATGGAGAAAGGGTACCTGTTTACTGATCATCATAATAATCTTGCAGGGAGAAGGCAGAGTTAGGGACAGATGCATTGCAGCAGAAATTTAGTAGTATCAGGGAAATGCCTGACTATGGGAGGCCAAGGATAGGTTCAATAATGTAGAAAGAAGAATCTGCAAGCCTTCTTTCTTGGTATGTCCATAGTTATAGAAATTGTATTTTATAAGGATTTTTGTGAAATCCCAAATCCTGAACCAGTCATTTATTTTCTCAGTTAAAATAAAGAATTATGTGTTACAAACTATATCTATCATAGTGGGAATATAAATAAGGATTCAGATAGGGAAAGTGTCTTGTAAGATTATACTAAGCATATTTTACTGTCCCAGTCTTAAAAGTCTCTAAGTTTAATAATGGTTAAGAAGGACCAGGTTACTTGTGGGTCACTGTGAGTTATGACAGAGAAGGGAAAAAGAGAGCATAGATTATGTTCTATTCCTATCTTAAAGAAAAAGAATTTGCACATATTGATCAATTTACTTCTCATTTCACTGGTAAGAACCTAGTCACATAGTCTCGTCTGACTACAAGTTGGTTTTGAATATGTGCTCTGTGTACAGTAGCAATTGGCCTTGATGTCAACACTTGCAGCGTGGAAATTGGCAAAGACTACAAATCAGGGTGCAGTGGTGCATGCTTATAATCCCAGTACTTGAGAGGCTGAGGCAGGAAGATCACAGGTTCGAGGCCAGCATATGGTAACTTAGTGAGACACTGTTTCATAACAAAAAACAAAATAGGGCTAGGGCTGTATCTCAGAGGTAGAAACTCCTTAGGTTCAGTTCCTAGTACCACCAAAAAAGAAAAATATATTAAATTAATAGATTAAATTAATGTAGTACATCACAAATGATCATCTCTAAAAATCTACCTGACAATATTTAACACATGTATATGATAAATTCAATTAGCAAACTAGATAGATTAACAAAATATTCCTTGATAGGGAATATCTACATATAAAGATACACCTGTTTTTAGGAACTGAGGCCTAAATATGGTACATTCCTCTTCTATTCACATTCCCTTACTAGAATTTAATCACATTGCTAAATCTAACTACAAGGGAGACTCAGAAATGTTATTTTGCAGAGCACTCAGGATGAAGAAGAGAATGTGGACACAGGTGAACAGCTTACCATCTCTGGATTCAGCATTTCCTTGCTTTCTTTCTCTTTACAGTATTTAACACCAACTAACATACATGCTGACTTGTTAATTTGCTTATTGTGTGCTCTCTCCACTAGAATGTAGCCTAGTAGAGTACCTGGAATATGGTATGGATTCAGTAAATATTGGTTGAATTAATTCCGAATGAATGATGGGAACAGATTTGTATAAAAAATTAATGCAAAGCCTCATCCTTCTAAAAAGAGGATTCAAAGCTTTGATCCCAGCTGACTGGAAGAACGAGGGGGTCAGGAACAAACATAGGAAAGAATAAGAAAGTTGAAATTTGGGAAAAGATATAAATTTGCATTTGTAGTGGGTCATTCAGGTGGACATATGCTGCAGGTAGTTGGAAAAGCAAGAGACGGGTTGAGTCTGTAGAAATGGTCATTGCATCATTGTAATAGGTAGAGCTGTCAGAATGAGATTGTCAAGGAGGGGCTACACAAAGAGAAGTCAAAGTACAGAAAAATATGAGTTCCAAAATACAAATCAGTCAGTCCCAAACTCCTCAAATACTTGTCGAGATGTCACGGTTTCCAACTTTCCAAAGAGTTTGGGAGCTTTTCATGAAGCTTCTTATACTGTGTCAACTATGGTAGTTGGGGCTACACAAAGAGAAGTCAAAGTACAAAGTATGAAGAGAAGAAATTATGAAGAGTCAAAGTACAAAGTATGAAGAGAAGTCAAAGTACAAAGTATGGTAGTATGGGGCTACACAAAGAGAAGTCAAAGTACAGAAAAATATGAGTTCCAAAATACAAATCAGTCAGTCCCAAGCTCCTCGAATACTTGTAGAGATGTCATGGTTTCCAACTTTCCAAAGAGTTTGGGAGCTTTTCATGAAGCTTCTTATACTGTGTCAACTATGGTAGTTTTTCTTTTTAGTTACACTACCCATTTCTATATCTTGATCAGCAGATCAGAGAAATCATCCATTAACTTTTAGTCTGTATAATGTCTATGTAGAGATCAGGATGTTGATGTTATCATAAGAAAACTTTGAGCAGGTTTGAGGATCAGATCTGAGAACTACTATCTTTGAGGGACGTTGGCAAGTCACCTTACCTCTGGGATTCTGTTTCCTCATTTGTAAGTGGGAGTGATGATATCTACCTTGCAAAGTTGAGATGATTGAATGAATGTATGCATTACCGATGCTCAGAGTCTAGCATCCTCTCAAATATATGTCAGTGTCTGCTATGGCTACTGTGACTGCTACTCTTACAACTGCTGCTGCTGCTACACTGCCACTGAGGTAGGCTTTTGGCTCATGTCGCATGTAAGAGTAGGAGTAGGAACTAGTTCTAGAGAGATCTCTGAACCTAGAGATTGTAGAAACACTAATATATGACATCAAAGATGAGATTAAGTCCTTTATAAAGAAGACTCAGATCTGTGTCTTCCAATTTGTTTAGTCACCAATTTGTGTGGCCCTTAACAAGTAATTTCATTCCTGTGGGCTTCATTGGTAAATGAAGGGCTTTGTTGTGATTTCCAAGTTCTTTTACAGCTTTATATTTTGATGCTCTATTCACTGAACTACCTGCTCCATCAGGGCAGGGATTCATGACTATTTTATTTACCATTTTTTCCTAAATTCTAGCACTGTGCCTAGCACTTGGAAGGCCATCCATAAATATTTGTCGCATGAGTAAATTGTGTTGTATCAGTGAAATCCATTTAAGGAAGGGGCCCATAGGCTGGGTTATTTTTGCTCTAAAGTGGATTTTTATGAATTGAGCTTATATCTAATGATTTCTTTGTTCTTTTGTATAAAACAAAGAGAGTAATTGTACCAAATTGTACCATCACAGAGCAGGCATGGGGTAAGAATTAATCAATCCATTGTAATTGAGTCTTTGAGCAAAAATGCTAGATAAAGGTCAATCACAACCAAGAGTTACTTTTAAGCTAGGCAGTGTGGTGCATAACTGTAATCCCAGTACTTGGGAGTCTGAGACAGGAGGCTTTCGGGTTCAAGGCCAGCATCAGTAATTTAGCAAGGCCCTCTGAAAATTTGCAAGACCCTGTTTCAAAATAAAAAATAAGATATGGTTGGGTGGTGTAACTTGGACTTAGAATGCCCCTGGGTTCAATCCCTAGTACCACAGGGGGGAAAAGTATTTTTCAGATAATGGTTATATTTGTATTTGCATATATGAATATATTCATGAATATTTCTAAAGTTAAAATTTGAAGTTTATTACACACAACAGCTTTTTGTTGGCAGTGGTTGGTGGCAATGAAGGAGAAGGTGTTTTTGTGCTTGGGTGAAGGGTGAAAGTTATAGGGAAAGGACAGTAACTATAGGAAGTGAGGAAAGAAGGAAGTGACTAAGAGAAAGCTTAGAGGTAGCACTCAAGAGAATTGATCAACATACAGCCAGCAGCAGAGGAGAGGGAACCTTTCCCACCACAGAATCGTCAGAAATATTTGGTATGGGTCTGGGATTTCTAGAGTCACATGGGGTAGGAGCTCACATCATTTTATTTGAATAGTGCAGGAGTTGTGTATATAATTGCTCCTCAGGGGAAACCCCACTGAGGTAATGCAAAGCAGTGGCTTAACACTCTGGCTCTGTGGGATCTTCAACAAAGAACAATACAACAAAGAAGAAGTGACAGGCAGTTTAAGGTTTCCAGAAGGTTGATATATTGGGAAACTAATGGTAGATAAGGGCTCATTTGCAGATTTTTCTGATGCCCTCTCTGGGCCAACATCTGTTTTTGGTAAAGCAGAAGTTGTATTCAGTTTTTAGGTGGAAAGGGGGAAGGATAGAAATATTACTTCCTCTGTTTGCTGTCTTTTTTGTGGTGCTGAGGATTGAACCCATGGACATTCTACCTCCTAGCTACACACCTAGCCCTATATTATTTTTTATTTGAAAACAGGGTCTCTCTAATTTGCCGAGAGTCTTGCTAAGTTGCTGAGGTTGGCTTGAAACCTGCAATCCTCCTGTCTCAGCCTCCCAAGCACTGGGATTACAGTCATGTGCCACCACACCCAGCCTATTTGCTGCATCTTAATTGCCTTTAGCTCAAAGACAATGATGTCAAAGAGGCATATTGTGGAGTGACATGGTCTGGTCTCCTTTCAGTAGAAAAATAATAAGTGATACCAGAAAGCTAGAAGACATGAAGTGTGGTGTTTACCTGTGAAATCACTGTGGTAAACCTTTATTTATGGACAGCTACCATAATTTGAGGACCTGCACTGCAAATCAGCCATTATTGTATGAATTTTATGATGGGAAATTGTAGTGCTAAGAGTTGAACAATTAAGATTATTTTAAAAAGGAAAGGACTTGATTTGAACTTAATTCTACTTCATCTGATGCCAAATTCTAAGATGGTTTTGTTACTGTACCCTGTGGCTCTTCTTCTTAGGTTTTTGTCTGTTGTGATATGGAAGCTCATAATGATAAGATTGGGGGCACTAGAGCTCCAAGAAATAGTAGATAATATATTAGTCATTTTCTAACAGAACATAGAATTATTTTGCCTTCTATGTACAATTTGCATTCTATATACAGCATTCTTTTAATCTAGGAATTATATTTATTGTTACCATTTTATACTTTTTTGTGCCTTTTTGTGTGCTAGCAGAAGTTGGGGAGACAGAATTTAAAATTTGGAAAGATTTTGGTGGTTTATGAATGAAGTAGAACAGAATATTTGAAAAGAGAACCACCACAAAATTTCTATCTTTTGTTTCTAATTCAAGCAAACATTTCTTAAAACATTTGTGATTGGTAACTGAAAATATACCCCATGCTCCTCCTCATGTTTACATAATTGTGAAAGCCTAAATTAACTTTTAGAAGTTCTGGTTTTGGATTTTGGGGGCTAGTAGTTTCTTTCAGAGTCCTGCCTATGTAATTAAGCACAGAAATAATGTCCTCAATTACTGGCTAATTGTAGCACCTTCAGACACTTGCCGAGCAATTGAAGCATGTCTCTCTCATTTTAAGGTGAACCCTGCTGACTGTCTTCCAGTTAGCCAAGGAAAAGTGTGTTCTCCCCATTGGCTGCTTTTCACTTGCTACGAGCTTTATTTCCAAGTGGCGAATGAGATGTGAATGCAACCAAGACTCTTTATTATCCCTCTCCAAACCCAGGTCAGTTTGTTTTTTAAGTTCTCATTTAAACTCCAATGTGAGTAAAGCATTAAATTCTCCAAAAATCAAGTCATAGAAAGAAAAATAAAATATAAATAACTATTGCACTTCGGTATGGCAAAGAAATATTTTAGCTTGGAAAATGAAGGTTATGTATAGATTATGTATGTGTGTATAAGAAAAACACATATAAGGAGATGTTGATAGGTCTCACAAAACAAGCTTTCATTATTATGTCAGTATGAATGTATGCATTGTTATAATTATATATAAGTAGAATCATAAATAATATACACTTTTTGCCTGCTATCTTTAATGAGAAAAATGATTATGAGATTCATTCACATTAGTCAGTGTATCAGTAGTTCTTTTATTTTTTATTGCTTAATAGTATTCCACTGTATGGATATAACATAGTTTGTTTTTACATTTGCCTGTTGTTGGACAGTTTTCAGCTAATAAAAATAAAGCTAAGATGATCATGGTATAAGTATTTGGACATATATTTCTGTTTCTCTAGAGCAAATACTACTTTAGTAGGTATATATTTATTACTTTAGGAAGCTGACAAATTGTTTCCCAAAATGGTTATAAACTTTTACTTTCCCAGAAGTATATGAGAGCTCCAGTTTTCCCCCATTCAGTATGATGTTGGCTGTGGGCCTATTGTATATTGCCTTTATGATGTTGAGGTATGTTATTTCTATTCCGATTCTCTGCAGTGTTCTTATAATGAATGGGTGTTGGATTTTGGCAAATGCTTTTTCAGCTATTGAAATGATCATGTAATTTTTGTCTTTAGTTCTGTTTATGTGGTGGATTACATGGATTGTTTTTCGTTTGTTGAACCAGCCTTGCATCCCTGGGATGAATGATTGGTCATGATGTATGATTTTCGTGATGTGGTTTTGAATGCACGTTGCTAGTATTTTGTTTAGAAGTTTTGCGTCTGAGTTCATCAACGATATAGGTCTGTAGTTTTCTTTTCTTGAGCTGTCTTTATTTGGTTTTGGTATTAGTGTGATGTTGACTTCATAGAATGTGTTTGGGAGAGTCCCATTTCTATTTCATGGAATAAATTGAGCAGTATTGGGATTAGTTCTTTTATAAAGGTTTTATAAATTCACCTGGGAAACCATCTGGACGTGGGCTTTTCTTTGATGGTAGGCTGTTTATTGCTGCTTCAATCTCGTTAGTTGCTATTGGTCAATTTAAATTTTCTATGTCTTCTTGATTCAACTTAGGAAGGTTATACGTGTCTAGAAATTTGTCAATTTCTTCTTGGTTTTCTATTTTGTTGGAGTATAGTTTTTCAAAGTAGTTTCTGATTATCCTCTGGATTTCCATGCTGTCGGTGGTAATATCAACTTTTTCATCTCTTATTTTAGTAATTTGGGTTGATTTTCTCTTTCTTTTAGTTAGGTTGGCTAGTGGTTTATCTATCTTGTTTATTTTCTGAAGGAACTAACTTTTGGTTTTGTTGATTTTTTGTACTTTTTTATTCTCTACTTCATTGATTTCTGCTCTGATTTTAATAATTTACTGTCTCCTACTAGCTTTTGGGTTAGACTGTTCCTGTTTTTCAAGGGCTTTGAGGTGTGTCATTAGGTTATTTATTTGGTGATACTCTGTTCTTCTTATGTGGGCACTCAGTACTATGAATTTTCCTCTTAATATTGCCTTCAGGGTGTCCCAAAGATTTTGATATGTTGTGTCTCTGTTTTCATTTGTTTCTAGGAATTTCTTAATTTCTCTCCTTATTTCTTCTTTTACCCATTCCTCATTCAGCAGTGCGGTATTCAGTCTCCACGTGTTTATGAGGTTTCTCTGGGTCTTCTTATAGTTGATTTCTAGTTTCATTCCATTATGGTCTGAAAAGACACGGGATTATGTCACATTTTTTGAATTTGCTAGTACTCACTTTGTGGCCTAGGATATGGTCTGTTTTAGAGAAAGTTCCATGAGCAGCTGAAAAAAAAGTGAATTCAGCTGTAGTTGGGTGGAATATTCTGTATGTGTCAACTAGGTCCATTTGGTTTATGGTGTTCCTTAGGTCTGAAGCATCTTTACTGATCTTTTGTCTTGAAGATAGATCTAGTGGTGTGAGAGGTGTGTTGAAGTCTCCCAATATTATTGTATTGGGATCTATGTGTGATTTAATTTTGTGAAGAGTTTCTTTCATGAAAGTGGTTGCACCTATGTTTGGGGCATAAATGTTGGGTATTGTTATATCCTCTTGCTGGATTGTTCCTTTTACCAGTAAGAAATGACCTTCTTTGTCTCTTCTGATAAGTTTAGGTTTGAAGTCTAATTTGTCTGATATCATAATTGCTACTCCTGCTTGTTTTGAGTTCCATTAGCTTGGATTACCTTGCTCCATCCTTTCACCTTTAGTTTGTGCGTATCTTTACTTATAAGGTATGTTTCTTGCAGGCAGCATATAGATGGATTGTGATTTTTAATCCATTTTGCCACCTTATGTCTTTTGATTGGGGAGTTGAGGCCATTTATATTCAGCGTGATTTGAGAGATGGGTTTTCATTCCTAACATTTTGAGATTTAATTTCTGTTTGAGGTAGTGTTTGTTCTTTGCCTAGTTGTTTGTTTGATGGAAATCACTGTTTTTCTGGTTCTGGCATTTCCTTATTATTTCTTCTTTGTAATTAATCTCTTTGAGCATTTTCTCTAGTGCTGGTTTGGAAGACATAAAGTCTTTCAGCTTCTGTTTGTCATGGAAGGTTTTTATTTCTCCATCAAATTTGATAGTTATCTTTGATGGGTAGACAAATCTTGGCTGGAGGTTGTTTTCTTTCAGAGTTTGGAATATGTCGCTCCATGCCTTCCTGGCTTTCATGATTTGGTTTGGAAGGTTGGGAGTGATACTTATTGGTTTGCTTCTGAATGTTGCTTGCTCTTTTACTCTCGCTGCCTTTAATATTCTCTCCTTGGCCTCTACATTGGTCAGTTTGATTATTATGTGGCATGGTGAACCTCTTCTCTGATCCTTTCTACTGGGGGTTCTATATATTTCCTGTCTCTGTGTATCGACCTCTCTTTCTATATTTGGAAAATTTTCTTTTTTTTTTGTGGTACCGGGGATTGAACCCAGGGTGTTCTACCTCCATGCTACACCCCCGGCCCTATTTTTTTATACTTTATTTTGAAACCGGGTCTCACAAAGTTG